>CM039127.1:52766544-52956158 GCA_022036555.1 Microstegium vimineum | reverse complement strand
TCATGCATGTCTACACAACATGTATTTATCATGAGAAAACTAAAAAAAAAACATAAGGGCCTCTCTTGTCTAATTCTCCCAAAATATTCTTTCAAAAATTAATGTGCTAGCCATAGATACTCACTAGCTCCATGTACAAACATGCATCCCTTTAACTTGTCATAATTTCTCAAATGTTTAATTAGTCGTATATCTATATTTATGAAGAAGCAACCAAATGTCAAACTTTGAGCAGTGAGGTCAAAGTTATCAAATAAAGTTTGTAAAGGAGAGAATATTTAATTTTGAAGAGCAGGCAGATGGGATGCTGAGAAATTAAGTAGCTGCCTGAGATGGTTGTAGTTGGGGGACATTGAATTAAGTTGTATTATTACGATAGCATGCATGCGTGACCTATGGATCCATCCATGGTCCTCCTAGCTTAGCTAGCTCTCATGCATGTCTTGTATAAATTATTTGGGTATATGGTACTCCCTCTGTCCCGTTAAAAGAGTCGTTTTAGAGTTTGCTGCGCGGACCAAGGAGAAAGCAAAAAGGCTATCCTGTCATCTTTGTGCCTATCCATCCCCTATCTTTTCTCCTCCCATCTAGATCCAATGCGGCGTGGACCAATGTGGTGGACTGCATGACGTAGAGGATCATCCGAATGGAGCGCTGGCAGGGAGCAGTGGATGGCTGCAGTGATGGGCCCTGGCGTAGAACGACACTCTCTATGGGACGTGATTCAATTACTACAACGACACTTTTAAAAGGACGGAGGGAGTAGAGTCTAGGTAAAAGAGAGACACTTTGAAGATCAACACGTGCGGCCTCCATAACACAAATTTTAACACTACAATTTCTACTCCTAAATAGTCTCTTCATCTCAAAAAGGAATATAACTTTCCAGGAAGTCAAACAATTTTAAGTTTGATCCAATCTATATAAAAAAATACTAATTTCTAGGTATCAAATAAGTATCATTGGAGTGGAATATGAATGCCCATAATATGTATTTTTTTAGAGACACAAATATCAATACTATTTTCTATAAATTTAATCAAATTTCACAAAGTTTGAGTAGCTCGAAACCTAGAATTACATTCTTTTCTAGGACGGAGGGAGTAGTATATATATCATATCCCTTAAAGCACAGAAAACTTATATAGTTATGAAAGTACCTTTAGTTAGAGACATATAAAACCTCTGAATTTAATTTGTTGATTGAATCTCATTATACCGATAATCACAAAGTAATTGATAATAAAAAATTCCGGTAGCTAGGTTAATTACACAATACCCATGCAAAATATCACTCTTCTGTAACGGGAGGGAGTAACATCTGGGACAATAGATATTTTAGTTTTTTAATTAACTAGTCACAGTACTCAAAGAATGGATCAGATAAAACACAGACACACGCACACGCAGGTAATGCTAGTTGTTTACGGGAGAAACGATAGAAGCTTGGAGAAGAGGCAAGTAAGAAGTACCTGAAGAAAGAAAGAAAGAGTTGGTACACGCACGATCCTTTTATTTGTAAGGGACCAAAAAACACCCGAACGAAGACTTTACATATCCACCTTACTATACATACACGACGAAGACACTGCTAGTGTTCTGAATTCTGATGAAGGACAGGGGAGGAGTCAAAATTCAGAAGTAGGAAGACATGTATGATGTAGTAATACGTATGCATGAAAAGAAAGAAGCTAGCGAAGAGGAGATATGTAGAGGAGGAAATCAATCATCAAAGATGGTATATATGATTGAATTTGAATCTACAACAAGCTAGTAGGTGGTGAGAGCTAGCTAGGTAGCTAGTTGCCGGTGGTGATGTGCACTCCGATGACGATGACGAAGAGGGTGATGAGCGCGAAGTAGATGATGGTGTGGACGAGGATGGAGACGGCGCTGGTCTGCAGGTTGCCGAACTCCACGAAGTGGTGGCGGCCGGGGAGCTGGACGAGCAGCCCCGGCGAGAGGAGCACGAACAGCACCAGCCCGATCACCACGGGACCCCAGTCCGACATCGTCGTCGATCGTACGTCGTATGTCCTGATGATCTTTCTTTACTTCTCGATCGATCGACTACCAGCTGTTGGTATACTATTGCCGGCTAGCTAGCTAGTGTCTTGTGAGGTTTGACTTGTGCAGGGAGGACAGGAAGTGGCTGGAAGTGGCTGGTGGGGAAGAAGGCCAGCAGCCGGAGAAGGTGAGGCGTGAGCCAGCAACTACCTCATCACACGCATGTGGCGGCCTGCATGCTTTCGTTTGGCCTGCGCTGCTGGTACATACAGTGCTCGATTGCTCTAGCTAGCTATCTCTCCATGCTTATTTGCATATATATTTGATTGGTGATTGCTATGGTATGATCCGCCTGCAGATTCTGGTTGGTTGGTGATGTCTCGCTTTCCATGGCCGTTCCCCACATGACAATGGCATGTCGTCCTCGACCCGGCCCTCTCTCTCTCTCTTCCAATGAAATTTATCTTCCTTAATTCACTTGTGGTATACATCGTATATATATGTACTAGTATGTTCAGGATATATATATATATATATATATATATATATATATATATATATATATATATATGATACCTTTTCTTTTTGGGTGTATGTATGTCTGTGTATGTAAACAGTAACGCTAGCTACTTTTATTTGCTGGTTGCCCCAGGTACGGTGGTGGAGATTGTTGTCACCAGATGAGTGATGGCTACTTTTTTTTTATTATTATTACAATTGCTTGCTTTCTTTTTCAGCACGCGGGCATGCGGCAGAGCTAGCTAGCGTTTCTTCTGACTACTTACTAGAAAGTATAAAGTGTGATGCTAACAGACACCGAGAGTGAGAGGGATCTATCTATGTGGACGCCTCTCCTTATCCTTAACTAGCTAGCTAATGATATATATATTTATGCAATGTATGTAGTTGATCGAGCAGCTGAGGTAAGCCTAGCTAGCAGCAATAAGCCTTTGTTCAATCGCGTGACGTATTCATCAACACAAACTGATACATGCATTCAGGTGTGGCTTTTTACTTTTTAGTTTCCTTCTGTCTTTGAGAACAGGGAACAAATTTCAGAGTACAATCATTAATTAGGCTTCTTCAGTCTTGTGGAATTCTCAATATCTACTTCGTCCACAATAATTTCAGAATCCAGTAAAGTCATCAACGCTAAACTCTTATCTCTTTTGCTTTGAACCGGCACACAAATTAACTTTATCCCCGGCAACACACATGGAAAATTCTTTTGCCAGTTTAGTTTCTGAATTTCATGGGCTTCCTCTGCTATAAAACGGTCATTGACAATCTTCTAGACATAGAGCGAGTCTATGACATGTAGCTCGCTCTCAACAAGCAATTGTCCTTATGTGCTATCTCTTACAGTTCGTTCCTTTGAACACGCCTGGATTAAGTCTGCAACAGCAAAAAACAGGAAATGATCGAGGAGCAGTTTGGATGATTGTGGAACACGAATGGATCGAGTAGCTAGCTAGGTCGCTGGTCTTGGAGTCTTGGTTGTCCTGTCGTGTGTCAATTCCTGATTTGGACTAACAACTTGTTTTGCTGTGTGTGGCGTGGGTGCAACACCAACCAAATGATCAGATCAGGCAGCCAATGCAAATCGACCCATCCATCGATCGTAGGTAAAGCAAGGAATCTTCTTAGCTTGTTTACGACCTTTAATTAGCATTAATTAATTTAATTGTTGTTCTCCTGCCCTGCCTCGCTATCTAAATAAGCAATCAGTTTAGTTTCCAAATGAATTATTCGTTGCACACCATCTTGCCTAGCAGCGCATTAAATTGAGGGCGTCCAGCAACTCCGATCCTTCATGCAGACAACGAGCGAGTCCCCAATCATGCATACCGATCGAGTTGACAGAAATAATCCACCCTGGTGATCAGATCACGGAGCTGTCGGCCCAAAACAACACTTTTGTCACCGTACTACGTGCAATCCAAATATCCAATAGCACTCGTTTGTTGAGTGTTCGGTGTAGAATCTGGCGTGTCGGAAGGAATTCATGGAGGGATCGATTGCCACCACAAGTCAGAACACCTTCACCAATCACCCTTGGGGGAACTGCCAGCTTCAACGTACCATTCATTACCTGATGAGCTTGGATGATGGCAAGTCCTCTCTCTCACTGTGTTTCCTGCTGCTATACACTACTAGGATAGTGTTCTTTTGGATCGTTGTGGCTACCGAATAAATCAATTTCATTTGTTCAAGAAAAAAAATCAATTTCTTCCGGTTAATAAGCTGTACTGGCATGCTTGCTCTCTCTCGCTCTGCAGTAGTGGTGCAGGTGCAGTAGCCTGGGCCTGGCTGGCTGTGTGTCACATATAGATACAGTGTTGAGTGTTCAGTGTGCAGACTGCAGAGATGGAGTTGGTGAGAGAAAGAAACCTGCACGAACTCTATACAACTATCATCAACAAATTCTCTGACTCCCGTCATCTTCATCCTCTTCTCCCCTCTCGCTCTCCCCGCTGCTACCTCGTGGCCGTGCAATTTTTTTACTAAGGCTAAATCTCAAGAATTTCTCCATATATTCCTCAATAAAAATACTATATATATCCAAGTCTCTTGCAGATTCTTCAGTTCCTTGGCCCTCTTGTAAATTACAAAAAAAAAATAACAACTTTTTTCTTCTCTTACACATTCATAATTGACTTATGTACCGGGTGAATGAAGATGCAAAGAGGTGTTGAACATTACAACATAGATATAGATAGATTCTTTAATTTAGAACCAAAACTTTATTATGAGTACTTGCAGTTGACTCATGCATATATTATTAATTGGTCACACCACACATGATAATGTGTGATGTCTTATTACTGCATTAATTATTACATATATCTAGATAGATAGAGAGAAGAGGACCGATCTTCCAAATGAATCGATCGATCAATAGTAGGGTGGAATGGCGGCGGAGACGGCACAGGGGGTGGTGCAGAAGCTGGGCAGCGGGTAGAGTCCACACATGGACGGCATGTTCTGCGCAACCTGCGCCACCACCATGGCCATGGCCATGGGGGTGAGGGCCTGAGCTGCCGGCAGCAGCTGCTGCCATTGCTGCATCATATTCAGAGCTGGCAGCTGCTGGTACTGCAGGCTGCTGGCGGCGGCGGTGCCCTGGAGCTGCATCGTCATCTGCAGCTGCTGCACGACGGACTGCACCACGCCGCACATGGCCTGGCACCGTGACTGCATGTCCATCATCCTCATCTGCATGCAGCACTGCTGCCGGAGCGGCTGGCAGATGAAGCTCGGCTGCCACATCGTCTGCTCACGAAGGGCGTAGAAGGGCGCCGCCACCGGGCTGCACTGAGGCTGCCTCAGGTACTCGGCGCAGGGATACAGACCGCCGGCGGTGGCGCCCATCATCGTCGTCATCATGGAGCCGGCGCCGGCGCCGTACAAGCCCTGCAGCCCCGCCCAGGGCATTTGCAGAGCAGAGACGCTGGCAGCTGACAGAGCCAGGCACACGGCGAGGACGATGGCCATCTTCATGCTAGCTAGCTGATCGATCTGTTACACAATCCTCTACTGCTTTGCTTTGCTGCACTACTAGTGTCTCTGATCAGAATGTGTGGATTTGATGATAGAGTAGCGCATATGTGGTTGCTATTTATAGATGATGATCCATGGCTTGCATTCTGCAGCATCTGCAACAACAGATGATTTTGGATTCTTGCATTGCATGACGTGGAAATACAATACAAGTGCCTTTTTACATGGATTCGGATGTATACATGCATAGATCATTGAGCTTCCTTTCAGCACATAGGAGTATGCGCTACTCTACATGAATCAATGACTTTACATGTCAAGGATTGTCACTGAATTCATACGCTTGTGAAGCTAACTTTGTAGTGGCGTGTGTCTGTTTGTTTTTTGTTGAGATAAATTGGGCTACGCTGAGTAGTATTGCCTGACACATCAGCAGGACTCATCACCGTCAGTTCATTGTAGGTATATATGCACACCTTGACAAATCAGCATGCATGACTCATCACCCATTCATTCTACATGTGAAGGTAGCGTCCTGTGAGTTCTGGCCTTGGTGAAACCAAGTTTGGAATGTTGTGCTGGTTGTTAGAATGAAAGTGCCACTCCACATGTCTTTATCAGTTTGCATGTATAGCATATACATTGGTCTGGACGATCAACAGCTCTTGCATTTGCATGCAATGCAACAAAATATTTCTGTATCATGATTTTTCTGAACATTCATTCCTGTTGACACTGTTTTCTGGCACGTGTCAATATAATCTAAGGATTGTGTCGATCGGCAAAAGGCTAGTCGTCGTTCTTTATCGGCATTAAGATATTACCGGTCAGATTGCCGATAAAGACAAGAATGTTGCTGATGAAGACATGGACTTGTTGCCGATGGAGGCAGGAAGACACTGTTGATGAAGGCAAAGGGGTGTTGCCGATAGAGACAGGAATGTTACCGACAGGAAGAACATTGCCGAAGAGAATTGAAACTCATTACCGATGTGACGAAGGCAAGAATGTTGCCGATGAAGACAGGGATTTGTTGCCGATGGAGGCAAGAAAACTGTTGATGAAAGCAAGGGGATGTTGCCGATTGGGGCATACAGTTGTCGATGACGCTAAAAGAAAGTTGCAGATCGGAAGGATATGTCGATGGAAAGTTTCATCAAAGAGAAGACATAAGGAAACTGGTAATCTTATACCAGTATTGTTATAGAAGTTTGAGTCCGACTCTTGCACGAGTCGTTTATTTCCTTTAAAATAGGAGTTTTGTTTAGGAAAGTTAGAGTCATGTCTGCTTACAACTCCTCTGCCGGAGTATAAATATGTACCGAGGGATGGTGTAAAAAATATATCCAAGCATATCAAATAAATCAATTACTTTTTTATCTACTTTACCAGTAATTTATCTTTACCGCATTATGTTTAATTATCTACGAGTTCTTCAAGTTTCGACGGGTTACATCTCATTGACCTCCGTTAACCCTTGCAAGTTCCGCGTTTGAGCAATCTGAGCCTTGACGTCCGGGCGCATCGCTGTCGTCTCGTTCAGCTCTACTCTAGTTATCCTGATCAGGTTTGAGCTTTGATATCTGGGCGCATCGCCGTTGTCTCGTTCAGATCTTGTTCTATTTATCGTCCTTGTCAATTAACCGGTCAAATCGACTGGCACACCCTCGGAGATCGATTTCAGGTATAAGCCCGAGGTGTTCGTTGATTCCGACGATTTTTTTCGTCAACAATTCCTTTTGCGTCAACAATTCTAAAGTATGAATAATACAGGGTTACAGGGTGACTTCGTGAACAAAACCCTTTCCCTAAACAGGGCAAGGGGATTTAACACATTTATTCCAGCCGAGCAGCAACAGTATGCCTCAGATTTGGGGTCTTACTTTAATTCGAAATATCTCTATAACTAGCATAGAGATAGCACGACAAGTTCATAGCATCAGAACCAGTAAACTCGGGTGGGTGAAATATCACCCCTCCATCAGAGGTAAGACGGACAACAGATGAGTAACACTTATACCACTGGAACCTCCCCACAATCGCTGATGACTACTTTCTTCTTCGGGCGGTCACCTCTGTCAGTCTCCTGTGACTCGATCAATTTTACTACCTCCATCCCTTCCAGTACATGGCCAAACACGACATGCCTTCCGTCCAACCAAGGTGTCTGCATCCAAATTCCAGGTTAGTTTTGGAGCTAGTACACGAGAGAATGTGTTTGAAACATAAATTGACGAAGTAGCAGAGGCAGCAAAAAGGTCCATTTTTCTGGTAGTTAAACAAGGTACAAGATTACCTTGACAGTGCAAATGAAAAACTGGCTGCCGTTGGTGTTCGGTCCAGCATTAGCCATGCTGAGCACTCCAGGTCCAGTGTGAACCACTAAAACACGAAAACAGCATGCCATCAGGATTTGCATGGAACTTGAAACCACACAGCACATCACTACTGTTTCAGATGTAGAGCATACATTTAAAGTTCTCATCTTTGAAGGTGCGTCCATATATGCTTTTCCCACCGGTACCCTGCAAATGTAACTTCTAGTTAATCACACACAAAACTTGAAAGCTGCATCTTCCAATTCAATTTCTCTTTGTTCAACTGTTCAAGCACAAAACCAATCTTTTATGTAGTCTTTTAAAACCCAATATGCTAGACTGTACACAAAGAATTCAGTGTCCCAACCTTATACTGCCAATTGGGCTTCATAAAGTCACACATGGAAAATGTGTGCATAAGTTCGGAAAACAAGATCAGATGCCAACCACTTCTAATTTAATGAATTAAGACACTAATTGCAAAATGCATGTATGTATAACAGATCATGGACATAATGTACTATGACAAGATTTTAGCAGCGTCACAAAGGTTACTGTATGGCACAAAGCTAGTAGACTATCAAGAAACCTATGTAGAAGTAGGACAATTCCTCTTTTTGTTCACCATTAAACGTCTGGCATAAACCACTCTAAACCTCTGTAAATTCAATTCACTAATCCCAAAACGAGAAAATATTTAGCAGAATAATCAACAAGATAAAACAGTTACACTCGTAGAACGAAAAAGTAAGTTAAAAAAAACATCCAGTCTTTTGGTAGAACACATCAGCACATCAGCATGCAGATATTCTTTAATTTATCTGAACTGAATATCCACAGTGAAAAAAAGATATCCAAGTGCAGTACAACAGAGTTTAGTGATAGCAGGTGAACACATACGTTGCCCTTGTCAAAATCCCCGCCCTGAATCATGAAGTCGCTGATAACACGGTGGAAACTGGATCCCTTGTATCCAAACCCTTTCTCTCCTGCAAAAGGTGGACCTTGTTATGTTTCTCTTCTGGGCAAGGAAATCATCAAACTAATAAGATTGCACAGCAAGCAAGATGGTAGTCCAGCAATCCCTCGTACCAGTGCAAAGAGCACGGAAGTTCTCTGCTGTTTGTGGAACATCATCCCCATACAGACCGATGACAATCCTCCCAACACTCTTCCCAACAGGGTTCCCAATGCTTATCTCAAAGTACACCTTGTTTGTGATTTTAGCCTGAAGGTCTGCTTCCTGCAAAAGGCACAAGACAAATCAACATAGGTATCCTGACATACATTACACACTGAGGTAAGATAGGTAGGAGTACTTTGCATATATTAACTGAATGCAACCACAAAATTGCCTAACTCACAAGCAATGGCTAATGTGGGTACAAGTACAATGCAGACAGATACAGGCCCCTGAAACATCGAGTGCCCCATGGCCTCCTAGTGTCTGAAGATTCAATCGGTTTATCATAACAAATCACTGATGATGTGCTGCAATTAGAACTTGTGTCCCCAGAAATTTTAGTGGTGACTTAAATTTAGCACATGCCCATTGAACTAAATGATTAAGTCCAATTTAATAAAGTGGATAGCAGGAAGGTTGATATCTAAGGCAGATGGAATATCCAAAAGCTGTCCAAGTTGCCAGGATTACAAATTAACCTACTTATTAAAGGATAATAATCTCCCTCCCCTGTAAAAAAGATGCAAACTTGACCGCAGGCCCGGTATCCACTTCAGCCGCTATAGATACATAGATTGATTAAAGAAGAGAGGGAAGGAACCCAGCAGCGTAAAGATGGTACCTTGGGCTCGGCGCTGGCGGATGTGGCGAAGCGCGCGCGGCTGGGAGAGGGCGACGCCGCGAGGCCCCCGGAGAAGGAGACGGCCTGCGATGGGAGGCCGGCACTGCGGAGGGAGAGGAGCGGCGAGGGGGCGGCCTTGGAGGCGAGGAGGGACCGCTGCCCCGCCGAGCGCGCGACGGCCTGCATGCAAAAGGAGAAGGTCAGGCGATGGAGGGGTTGGGAGATGGTGGACAAAGAGGAGGCAGAGTAGGGGGGCCGCTCCGCTTACGAGGGTGGCGAAGGAGGTGGCAGCCGCCGCAGTCGCCGCCATTGAAGGGGGTGGAGAGGAAGAGAGGGTTTAGGAGTAGGACGAGATGGTTGCTGGAGAATGGAATGGGGATATCGGCAGGAGACTCTCCACTCCACACTCCGTTGCGGACGGATAGATAAGAGAAGAGGCCAAACGGAGAGATCTCTTACATGTGAACCCCCATATATCATGGAAATTATGTTTGGGTCATTGGGTGCACCTGAACTGAAACTGTGTTGAATGGTAGCAAGAGTTTGGCGGTTATTAGGGCGTGTTTGGCAGGGTTTCTAGTAGCTCCGGCTCCTCCTGAACAGGTTACTGTAGCAAGGAGCCGTTTTTCTCTCTCCTCACAGAATGAACTAGGAGCTGGATGAAGCCACATTTTCTAGCTCCTCTGGCTCCGGCTCCTCCAGCACTGTAGCAAGGAGCCGGAGCTGGTAGGAGTCCTGCCAAAGAGGGTCTTATTACTGTGGCACTATCTTGATATTTGTGGTGGTTGCAATGATGTGCGCAAGTGTGTGTATCTTCTTTTTTTCCCACATTACAGCCCAGCCATTCTGCCGGATCCAAAAGCATCCTTTCGACATTCTTTCTTTCAACATAGCCAAAAGAATCATTCTTGACCAATTAGATATTTGGTGCATGATACTAATGACACATAGTACCTTATTTCTAAATTATAAGACGTTTTGACTCTTCTAAATATATTATTTTTATTGTGTATCAAGATATAGTTTTTTTTATTGTGTATCAGGATATAGGATATATCTAAACACGTAGCAAAAGCTATAAATCTAAAGAAAAACAAAATATTTTATAATTTAAAATTAAAGGAGTACTAGAATGTGGCTGGTTTTAGCCCCAGCATCTCTCCGGCGAAGTCTGAACTGTGTCTAACTTTCAGGATTCATTTGAGCAATGAATATCTGTGCTTGCTTAAGCAGATGTTAATGTAGTTTTGTTCTCCCGTAGCTCCTTTATGGATTGTACAATTAGCTTTCCAGATATGTTTGCTATGTATATTGCAAACATAGGGTACGAGGTTGAAGTTTAGCTGAAACCTTAATCGTAGGAACATGTAAGTGTGAACAAAACAAATAGCTGCATCTCTGCTTCTACTACTATAGGTACGGCAGCGTTCGTGTGTTGCTTCTACTACGGCAGCGTTCGTGTGTGTGAGCACTGTGCAACCTGCAGTATACAAGGAGGCTAATTTCGGCTAATTGAATAGTGTTATGTGAGAAAGAATAAATTGAAACAAGTTGAAAATAGTTCAAGCAAACGGAGTTGCCCTTACACAACTAGGCCGGCAGAGCCCTGTGCTATTTTTGTGCTATTTTTATCATTGCCAGATATATGATGCTGAACTTTTGAACAGGCATAGATACGCCTAGTGAATGTCATATGCTGTACATGTACAACAAATAATACTATACTTGGCTAAACCCAATCACTGCAGACATGCACAGCATGAAAAGCAATATGGATGCCAACAGATCCTCATATGTATGTTGATCTGTAGTATCAATAGGGCAGAGCACAGCACTCCACCAAATACAAAAGGAGGATCTTATTATGTCCTAATCAATTCAATCCAATCAAATTTACAGCATCCACAGGTGAAGTGACAAAAAATCAAAGCCGTGCGGTACATAAGAACATTTTACATCCAATTGTAGATATCATACAACTCTCTTTACATCATTGACTCCAAGAAACGTAATTCTGCTTAACTAGGTGCGAATGGAAGCTTGCGGTACTGTAGGCAACCCTAGCTCATCCTCCTGCACCAAAAGGGAATGAAAAACAAGAAAAAAAAACAAATATTACTATGGATCCACCATGGAATGGAATTATTATATGCCACTAAAGGGAAGCTCACTGGAAAAGAGTCCAAATGTAAGATTTTTCAGTGCTCGTAACTATGACAGAGCTGAGCCTAGCTAAGTCGGTCAGATGTGGATGCTCATTCCATCCATGTTCAATTGGAATTCAGGTGTCCCTTTTTCTACCTTATAAACCACCACCCAAACAAGAGAGAAGAATTTCAGTTTTTTTTATCTTCTCCTTCGTCACATTTTTCTTCTATGTTGATAACTGGGATAAAGTTGAAACGTGCTCATTTTTTATAGAGATAATAAAGTTAAGAGGCATGGCGCTATGTTGCAATAGGATTTGATATTATTCTATGAGCTAATTGGTGGTTAGTGCACATGACAAAGATAAAGAAAACCAAATAACTACCATGATGAGTATAAAACCAAAGTATGCAACATCTAACATCATTCTCTCACGATAATTCCACTACCTGCTGCTGGTTTGCTGGGACTGCTGCATGGCCAGTTGGTGCAGCAGGTAAGTTGAGTTCAGATTCTTGGTCTGGTTGGAGGTAAGATGGGACTGACTCTGATTCAAAATCCATGTCAGCTTCCAAAGCATCGAGCTCTGCATTTTCCAAGAAACAAAATGAGGACAGCAGAGAGAGAAATGAGTTTGTTCTTCTTCATAAGCCTTGTAGCAATGTATGCAGTTTGAGAAAATATATGGTGTTTGCACACTATTTATCAAAAAGAGAAATCGAACCGCAATATGATTGTGAACCGTACCTCCCATAAGTTCTTCCTCATCAATGTCATCAGGGACATTGTAGCTTCTGCCCAGAGTTTCTTGTATTTCATTGCTCACATCCATAAGATCCATCATCTCATCTTGCATGCTCTATGGATCACAGGAGGTATATATTCAGATGCAACATCAATCAAACAGGAAAAGAAACAACAAATTGGAAATGCATGTAAGGTGTGAATATTGAAAGCACGAGGAATCTGGTAAGAGTAAGAATGCTAAATAACATACATCAATATCTTCAAGCTTGACACTTTTCATCATTCCTTTGAGCTCTTTATTCGCAGCCTTCATTGCAGTCATCTGTCCAATGAAAAGCACTGGAATGTAAGCCTATAGGATTCTAGAAGGGAGAGTAGCGACAAAAATCAAGGTTTTTTATTAGGTAACTCTGGAAGTATACAGTTTGCTGAGCATCTTTAAGTCCCTCTGCGGCAAAAGCAACTTGGTCAAGGTTATATGTTTGGTTGTAGAGCATATCACGCTGCCCCTCATACCTGCAATTAAAAATATAAAAACGGAGGGTGAAGATATATTAGGAATTAGTATCCATTGACAGACGTACGGAAGATTCTCAACAATTTATTTTTCTGGAAATCTAAAATAATGTACTAAGGCGGTGGGTATAAAAGCAATTCCATTTTCGCCAAGCCTTGAAGAAACTGTTGATACTCAACTCCGTCAGTCATGACGCATTTGATATGTTTGTTGTTTGGAAATTGGCACGGACGCACCTCGGGAAATCAATTTATATTAGATTAGATATTTATTTATACTGGTATGACAATGTAGACTATCTATAGAAATAGGATTAGGATAACTAAAATGTATGTATCAAGTAAGACACTAGTTGTATTTACGGCATGCATTAATTGATTCAGCATAACCCCAAGCAGTTGATTGGCTCATTGAAGGTAGGCTTGGCTGGCTTATGTACGGTAATGTAATCATCTTAATTCTAGTAATTGGTAATCTACTACTAGTCGAGAGAGCAAGATAAGGGGCAGAGAGGAGGGTGCTCACATCCTGCGCTGTTTGAGGACCCTCATGGCTCGTGCCTTGACGGCCTCCTGCGCGGGGCCTGGGCGCGTCTTCTTGATCTGCTCCTTGTAGCGCGCGAGCTCGGCGTCGAGCTTCTTGATCTTGTCATCGACGGTGTCGCCGCGCTTGGTGATCTGCAGTGCAAGGAGGGGAAAAAATCGATTTGGTTGATTGAATATGCAAGGATTGATATATATAATGAAGGAAGGAAGGAACTTGGTTGATGATACGTACTCTGTCGGTTGTGTCCTGGATGCTGGGCGGCGGGTCCTTGTTCTTCTTGGCGCCGAAGATCTTCTTCATGTCGCCGGCAGGCGGGCGGGCTCGCTCGCTTGGCTTGTTGTGTAACGGATTTGGATGGGATGCGATCCCCAATCCAATTGATTTGATAGTAATAAAGAAAGACAGGAGTTGGAATCGATCGTATCAAGGAAGGAAGGAAGGAAGAAGAGGAACGCGCAAGAGAAGATGAGAGACGGCCGGGGGCAGGATGGAGGAAATTCCCGAGCAGTTAAAAGTGGGTTAGGTTCGGAGAGGGGAAATTTCGGGGTCTCCTGTCCTCCTGACCTCGTCGCTTCTGTTGTCTCGGCCAAGCCACACAGGAGTTCCGGCTGCCGGCCCCCCTCCCAAACCCAAAGAAGAGCTGACTCCGCCGGCCCAGGCACAGCCGATGGGTGGAATCGGAATCGGAATCGGAATCGGGCGACGAACCAAAGGGATCCGGCGGACGGCGGACCGGTGGCCTGATCTTTCGCTCTCTACCTTTATATTTAGATAGTCTACCTTATTAACTATCTAACTTTTAGTTTTACAAGTCTCATATTATTCATTTTAGAGAGCAACAAAATCACTAAATTTAGCTAATCAGTTTAGCTAATCTCTTGGAGACATTTTAGAGAGCAACAAAATCACTAAATTTAGCTAATCAGTTTGGCTAATCTCTTGGAGATGCTCTTACTCTCAATAGATTTCTAAAGCTACCTTCAGTTAATTTTTTAAAAAAAATGACTGAATTTCTTTTTTAAAAAATAAAATTTTAATATTAAATTAGTATCATTATATTTAGTATAGAATATAATTTTCACATTGTTCATTTTATGTCATAGATATTATTATTTCTTTCTATAAAATTAATTAAAACTAAAAAACTCAAGTGACACGAATTCTAAGAATTAACGTCTTGTTCGTTTAATCGTTTTGGTGGCTGATAAGCTGATTGATGTTGTTTTTAGCTGTTTTGTTGTGAGAGAAAAAACATTATTTCAGTAGCTGATAAGCCGGTTTATAAGCCAAGCGAACAAGGTGTAATTTATCCAAGGACGAAGGCTCTCTCCCCTCACTAGAATTATTGAAAAACAAGATAATATTGATATTTGATATATTTAAATATAGTTACTATAAAAATATATAGCATAATTAATCCTAACAATCAAGATAATATTGATATTTGTTATATTTAAATATAGTTACTATAAAAATATATAGTAGAATCAATCCTAAAAGATTGAGATTATTGACTAACAATGGTTTATTTGGTATCATTAATGACATCTATATTAGGAGAGGAAACTAGTTATTAACTTATTATATTTATTTAATTTTAATTGTACTTTTGCCCATATTATTTTAATTAAGAGTTAATTATATAATCTTACTTATAATATTAGAAATTGTAACCAAAACTATTGTCTATATACTGTATATCTATCGATTCGGAGGCTAGAGGAAAGGTATGAGAAGAAGAAGGAGGGGGGGGGGGGGGATCTAATTTGAGAAAAGACAATAAGGCTGGCCCAGCAGCCCAAATGGCATCAGCTAGCCGGGCCAAGCATCTACCTGTGGTCTCGTGTCCATCATCTTCCCTGCTACATGTAGAGTTGAGTTGATGATTTTATTGAGAGGCTATATATAATCACGACTCTAATCGTGCATGTGCTTCTTAATTTTGTTCTACCACCTTATCCATATCCATCCCATCCCATCCATTGCAGTTGCATGTGCTTCTTTCCTCGTCCTCCTCCCGCCTCCCATATACGGAGTAGGAGTAGTAGTCATGTTTCATGTTTGTGGTGCCAGCAAGTGAGAAACCGATTCACATTTTGGGTGACCTTGGTCCTTGGGCTTGCGGCGTTGTCCTTGTCCAGCTACTGCTACTGCTACGCTGACCACTAGCGCTAAGGAATATATAGAGATGAGCTACACTACACAGATCCATGGACATGGAAGGAGTGGGCAAGAAGAAAGGAAATTGTAGAGAAAGAGAGAGTGTGTGTGTGCGTCACATATGCCTGCATGCCTCTGTCCCTTCAAAACAATGATGCATCTATAGTGTAGTATACGTGTTTAAATGCTTCATATTTAATCAGATTTTTAATAAATAGTATTCACATACGTTTATAGCTCTAAATTAATTTTTATAAAAACTAGTGAACGTGCACGTGCGACACGCACGTGTCTTGAAAAATTTTATACATGTGAAAAATCTGGAGTGCATAAGTGAAAGAGATTACATTTGTCGTTAAATACTCTTAGCTTCGTCATCCTCAAAAATATTTGGTAAATCTTCTTCAAGGTTTTGTTGATATAAATCATTTTCTGTTATAAGAAGTTAATTACCAAGAACATACAAAAAATAACATATATATAGAAAATTAGCAATAGTTATCTAGTGGTGAAATGCAAAACCTATAGCTAGCCGACCTTTGTAATTTTTTGTGAAGAGGTTAATTTTTTACCTTGTATTCTATGCATGGGATCTTCTGGTTCCTAAATACCAGAATCAAAATCTTCGCCGGTATTGCCAACTTGCAATTTTATTTAAAAATATAAACAATCATTAATGGTAATTGAGCCAGCACATTAGATAGATTATTAACTTGGGTGAAGGAAAAAATATCACCGGTATTGCCAAAAATAATTAATGTTAACTGAGCCAACACACCAGATAGCTTATTAACTTGAGTGAAGGAAACATACCACCATTTGAAGCCTTTTTCCGAGCTTGATAATTACGTTGGTACACACGTTTTGTAGCTAGATTCTTTTCTCTCTCTTTCCAACAATGGCAGCATATCTTATCTTTTTTTTTGACTCTTGCATTTAGTTTTATCAAAAGTATTGAACTTCTGAAAGCCCCATGTGTTTGGTTTTGAGTAATTAATGAAACCTACCTAAGTACTAACCTTGATCTCTAAGTGTGAATCATGAGATAGGATGGTGCATGCCATGTGATGGAACTAATAGATCAAAGGTGATGATGGCAAGGCTCCAGCATGGTGGTGCAAAGGAAAATGGAAAAGGATTCAAGGCAAAGGTGAAATAGGAATCCATTTTCGGTTTGGTGATCAAGTCACCATAGAGGATGAGATCACATTTAGGATAGATAGTCATACTATCAAGGAGGGAGCTCCCGTGTTCGATTACGGTTATCACGTGCCAACAACCAACTAATTTCAAGATAAATGTGAACTAAAAGCTAACACACGTGCACAAGTGCTTGAATCACTTAGTGTTAGCTCCTTGGAAGCTTGGAAGAAGTTGGAGGTTGTTTGGACCAGGTTTGGAGATCTGAACGCTAGGGTTTTGGTGTTGTCCGGACCATCGGCGATGGGTCCGGAGGCATACCCTAGGTCAGCTCAGCTGAGAAGAGCAGTCCGGACGCTGAGCTCCGGACGCGCGTCCGGAGACAGTGCGCTCTCTGTTGCTCTCTGGTGCGAAGTCCGGACGGTGGTTGATGGTCCGGAGTGGGGCTCCGAACGCTGCGTCCGGAGTCAGGGAGCTCTCGGGTGCTCTCAGGTTCTCTGGAAGAAATTTCCGGATGCTGGAAACAACAGGTCCGAACCCTGTGAACAGTTGCGTCCGGAGATGCGTGGCGCGCTGTGGTGCGCGCGGGAAAGAAGCCAGTTCAAACGGGTGCTGACCGGACGCATACGCCATGGTCCGGACGGCGCGTTGCGCGCGTCCGGAGTTGTGAATCAGAGCCGTTGGTGCTCGGTGGTGAAGGGGTCCGGACGCGGCTGTTGGTCCGAACCCCCTATGAAAAGTGCGTCCGGAGGCACGCAGAGAAGAGGAAAAAGGGTGGAAACGGCTAGTGTTTGAGTGTTGGCTATATAAGGTGGTATGGCCGGACCTTGGGGAACTCTCTTGCACTCCTACTTCACTCATACACTTGTGCTTGCTTGAGATTGATCCACCCACTCATCCTCTTGACATAATTGACAAATTCATGAGAGATTGAGTGAACCAAGTGCATTGCTTGATTAATTGCATACTAGTGGCACTTGGTGATCGTCGTCGTCGCGGGAGTTCTTGTTATTCTTGGAGGTTGCCACCTCCTAGACGGCTTGGAGCGATGAGGATCGTTGAGCGGAGGAAGGTGATTGTCTCCGGCTCCGATCGGTGGATTGTGAGGGGTTCTTGAACCTTCCCCGCGGGAGTTCGCAGAAGGTATCTCTAGTGGATTGCTCGTAGCTTGTGGATCCCTATCTTGTGTTGGTTTTGCGGCATCCGGTGACGGGTTTGGCGTGCGATGCCAATTAGCGCGTGAACCTCCAAGTAGGTGAATCGCTACAACGAGGACTAGCTTGTTGGCAAATAAGTGAACCTCGGTACAAAATATTGTGTCTCATTGTCTCTCTACCGAGGATTCTCATTGTCTATCTATTGATTGGTTGATATTCTCTCCGTGACGGTATATCCTCTCTAACTCTAGCTTTGCACTTACATTCTTACATTCTTGCAAAGTAGAGATTCTAGCTTAGCTTGTGTAGCTTAGTCTTATAGCACTAGTTCTCTAGCTCTTGTGTGTGATATAGGTTTTATCTTGCTAGAAACTAGATTTGTGATAGGTGGCTTGCCGACCCTAGTAGTGCTAGTGCAAACTTGCTTACACCGTGTTTTATTCTAACAAGTTTACCCAAGTGTTTTTGTAGAAAATTTTAATAGGCTATTCACTCCCCCTCTAGCCATATCTAGACCTTTCAACTTCCCAACGCCTAAAATAGTTAGGATTAAGTAGTGAACATTTGACAATACATAAAGAAATAGATAAATAATGAATTCAATTCATATAGCTTCATATTAAAGTATTAAAATAATTTAAAGTGTTATCTTTGATAAAAATATACAGTGCAAACAATTTGTAGTGAAGAGCATAAACCAAAGCAAAATACCTATTTTATCAACTTGTGAAGCCGTGTCCCGGTTTCCTCTTACAAGAATTGCATTCATTATCCCTCATAGTATCAATTTTTGGTATTTCCAAGTTTAAATCTGGGAGCTGTGATTTTTTATGATGCCAACAATTTAGATGCATCCATGGTTTTAGATGATAGAACCAATTTGGATGGTAAAGTTTATTTTGCCCCTAAGGGCACATGCCCTCCTGCTGTGCACCATCAGATTTGCTCTGAGATTCGTGCACAGCAGGAGAGAGACAATAAAAAATTATCTCTCTCCTGCTGTGCACGAATCTCAGAGCAAATCTGAGGGTGCACAGCATGAGGGCATGTGCCCCTAGTGGCAAAAAAAATTGGATGCATTGCCTCAAGCTTCAAATGAGCTGACGACTACGTTGATACTCACGCCTTTTGGCCCTAGCTTCCTCCTTACCATTGTCAGTCAATGTAGCTCGACAACGACGTTGATACCCTCGATTTTTTGCCCGAACTTCCTTCTTATCATTGTCACACAATGCAGCCCGATGACTATGTTCATACTCACATTTTTTGGCACGAGCTCCCTCCTTCTCATTGTTAGGCATTACAACATTCTTCTCTTTGCGTTGATGATTACTTTGTTCAGAACTTAGCTTGCAATATTTATTTATGATGACTCCATCTGTTTTAGTCACTTTTGTTCCTGTATTATATCAACAAGAATATAAGAATTATATATATACTATATGTGAGGGCATATTTAGCAGCAAGAACAAACCGAGCATAAAATGAAGTTGCACTGGAGTAGGTAACCTCAACAGGGAGGCAACAATTGCGTGAATTTTTCATGATCAAAACAATTAATAAGTAATTATTTGCCGGTGATCGACCCAGAGAAGAGGCAGCAAACAACACAAGCGAGTTCGTATCTGTTGCTCGCCTGACGACGATGATGACGGCGGCGGCGTTGGAAGGTGAGTGGTCCCGGTGCTTGAACGAATCGGCGCGAGTCGTTCCAGTGCTGAAGGAAGAAGAGACGCAGGTGTGTTTGCGGTGGTGTTTGAATCCAGGGTCTAAAGTTTATACCGTGTCACATCGAACATTTAGATGGTAATTAAAAAGACTAAATATGAGCAAATTAAAAAACTAATTACATGGCAGTAAACTAATTAGTGAGACGAAACTATTAAGCCTAATTAATCTATCATTAGCAAATGTTTACTGTAGCATCACATTATCAAATCATGGACTAATTAGACTTATTAGATTCATCTCATAAATTAGACTCAATCTGTGTAATGGGTTTTTATAATTAGTCTATATTTAATACTCTAAATTAGTGTCTAAATATACGATGTGATAAGTCTAAAGTTTAGACGCTAGTATCCAAACGCCACCGTACTATGTGCTGTGTCAACGAATCAGTGCTTCTCTAGGTAGCGTTGTACGTGCCACGGCCTCACGGGCTAGCAGCCATAAAAAAGGAAGTAGAAATCTCCTGGTGCTGAGGTCACCAATGGCAGACACAAACACATCTACAGTACGACCAGAAAAATCAATTATGGGTCACAATCACTGAGAGACCATGAAAGAAAAATGACCAGCAGCGTTTTTGTTACCGAACGGTAACCGCGGTAACCGATCGGTTACCGACGAACCGGCCGCGGGCGGTTCAGTTTCGGTATCGGTTTGAATTTAAATTTCAAATTTGAATTTTTTTAAAAAAAATTCTGAAAAATTCCTAAAAATAGTTCACGATTTATAGAGTCAAATGGTGTAAAAAAATTTCAAATTGGAGTTCGTTTGCTATTTTTTTTGGACGTGTTTAAGTTTGAAAAAAAAAGAAAAAAGAAAAAAACCGGCCGGCCCGTTAAGGGCCCACGCGGCCCATTGGCTCCTGGCGCCGCATAAAAGGTAGCTGTCGGCTGGGGGGGCGGTGTCCGCGCCCCAAACCCTATCCGCGCTCGCCCACTTCACTTCCGCCGCCCGCAGCCGACCGCGCCCCTCGGTAACCGACCGGACGGCGGCGGTTACCGAGAGATTTGGTCGGTAACCGACCCGCCCGCCACGCGCCCTCCCCCCGGCGGTTACCGACCGGACGTGGCGGTTACCGACCCCCCCGAGCGGTTACCGACCGGGTTGTTGGGTAAGTTTTTTTTTGTTTTTTTTCATTTCCTTGCATTTGTAGTTGCTATAGTTGTAGGATTTAGTTATGATAAGCTATAGGATGTAGGATTGATAGAGTATATGATGTAGAAAATATTTATTGTAGGATTTAGGTAGGATTTGACTTAGGATGTATCTAGGAGTTAGGTTTATTTGGTTTAGGATTTAGGATTTGCGGTTGGATTTGCTTTAGGATGTATGTAGGATTTAGGATTTAGGATTTTATTGATATAGGATTTAGGATTTAGTACGGGTCAATATTGACACATGATGTAATTCCCATGAAATATGTTAAGGTAAACAAAAGGTGCATCCTTGAAAACTATTTTTTATAATAAATATAGTACTCGCTCCGTCCTAAAGATGATATTATTCTTAAATAGTGCTGAATCAAATAGTCTTAAATTTAGCTGAATTTATACACTAAAATTTTAGTATTTATTATAGTAAATAAGTACCATTAGATTCTTTATAAAATATATTTGTTGTATTGCTATATATTTACGGTATGATTTGATGCATGTGTTCGATTTTTTGTGTTGTCCATTTGTGCAGGAAGATGCCGAGAGACCGCAGAGACGTGGTATGGGAGCATGGTGAGAATCTTGCTCCCGGTTGGAAATGCAACTACTGTCTTAAACAAAATCCCGGGGGTTGTGCTTCCCGATTGAAGCAGCATTTGGCTGCGCGCGGGACGGAGGTGATCCACTGCACCAAGGTGCCCAGAGAGGTCCGGGAGTACTTTCAGCATGAGATCGACAGAACTAGGCAGACAACTAGTGACCGCTCTCGGCAGAGGCTTGCACGAGAGGCTGCTGCAGCGGAGGGCAACCACCCCCTTGACGATGACGAGTACGAGGCTCAGTTGCAGGCAGCCATGAATCAGTCCAGAGCAGAATATGAGTACCAGGAGGGGGTGCAGCGGAGAGGAGGCGCTTACGAGCGTGGAGGTGGCAGTGGTAGTGGTACTGCTTCGCAGGGGGACAATCCTTTGCAGAGGATGTTTCGGAGGTCTGGTTCACAGAGGCAGACCCCTGCGGCGGTGAAGGACTACAATTTGGCAGCCGGTACGAGGGGTGGACTCAAGCAGACAAGGATTGATACAGGGTCATGGACGCAGAGGGGAAGGACCGCGAAGGACGCAATTGGGAAAGCTTGGGGAAAGTTTTTCCATACTGCAGGAATCCCCGGGAGACAGGCGGACAATTCATACTATGTTTTCTCGGTTCCACTAAATGTTGTGTCTACTTGTGCAGCTGATTCGCAAGGTGGTTGAGGAGATAGGTGTTGAGCATGTCGTGCATATCGTCACGGACAACGGCGCCAACTTCAAGAGAGCATGCCATAGATTGAACGAGGAGTACAAGCATATTGTTTGGACACCTTGCCTTGCACATACCATCAACTTGATGCTGAAGGACATTGGTAAAAGGTCGGAGCATGCAGGTATGATCTCAACATGCAAGCGCATTTCAGCTTGGCTGCACAACCATGGTCAGTTGAATGCAATAATGAGGGAAGCCATTGGTGATGAGTTGGTCAAATGGAATGCCACTAGGTTTGGGACCAACTACATGTTCATGGAGAGCTTCCATCGGAAGCGTGATCATTTTATGCAGTGGATGGGATCTTCCGAGTTGTTGCATAGCAGGTGGGGAAAATCCGAGGAAGGTCATTATGCTCACGCAAGCCTGTCTAGCATACAGTGGTGGGACACACTCAAATATATCATCGATTCAGTGGCACTAATTTACAGGTTCCTTCGGTTCGCTGATCAGGATAGGCGACCTAACCTGTGTGAGGTTGTCTACAACTTCCAAGAGTGCAAAAACGAGATGGAGGCCTTCTTTGGAACAAATGTCTCAACATGGCATGAGTACAAGGCTATCATGGATGGCAGGATTGCGGACGTGTACTATGGAACGCATGTGGGCCAAGGTGTGATCACAACCATTGTTAAAATAGCAGTCTCTACATATTGAGTATTTACCATTTGCTAATTTGTCGTGCATCGTATGTTGCAGCTGCTGTACTCAACCAAGGCTTGTATACCGTTACAATCCAACTCCGACCATGTTTGCTGGCCTCAAGGAAGCATTTGGGAAAATGACGGATGTGCACTCCGCTGTCTTGGCATTACAAGAGGCAGAATCATTCTGCCTACACCTTGGGGAGTTTGACAGCGAGCTGGCCATTAAAATGGCCACGGACCCCAAGACAACCCCATGTAAGAGTACTTTTGAACTCATTTTTTTGTCTTTTTGAGCGCATACCTAACATAATGGGTTCCACTTGCAGCTCAATGGTAGATGTTGTTCGGCAGGAGCACTCCAAATCTGCAAAAACTTGCGCTGAGGCTTGTTGCACAGTGTGTATCGTCCAGTGGATGCGAGCGCAACTGGAGTACATTTGTTTTGGTGCACACGAAGGTTCGGAATCGTTTGTCCCACAAAAAACTAAACAAGCTAGTGTATGTGAACTACAACCTTTGGCTGCGACTCGCGGATGCATCCGGACCACCTAGGCGTGAGGAAGAAGACTTCATTGACCAGTTCACGCAGATATTCTTTTACGAAAGGGATAATCCGGTTCGAGACTGGATGGAGTATGGCAGATCCAACCAGGCTCTAGTTCTCGACGAAGAGGATGAAGAAACGGACATCCCTCTTCCGTCCCATATCGTGAGGTACGTTGATGTACTTTGTTAGCCACTAACGAACCATATTTTTAATAATATGATTCATTCTTTGTCATGACAGAGACCAAGTGGACCCCGACGATCTTGGGCCCATCAGTGATTGGGCCCGTAGACATATGGGTGACACGCATCTTGGCAAAAGAAAATACCAGACGGGACCTAGCCAGAAAAAAAGGGAAGCGAGTGCAACAACCTGTCACCAGCGATGATTCGACAGATGATGGCGAGGAGGGTGAGCAAAGTCTACGGTACCAGGAGTCCGATCACAGCAGCTCAGCAACTGACAGTGGAGACGGTCATAGTGGTGACGATGACCCTGGAGCTGCTGTTGTTGGTGGTGGTGGTGGGGCTGGGGGTTCTGCAGATGGTGCTGGTGGTAGTGGTGTTGGTGATGCTGGTGGACTTCGTTTCACAGGTATGGATTGTTACAGACATTTTTTTAATGTCTATGACTATTCACTAGTACTAATTATGGTCGGCTGCAGGCGAGACGGACTTCACACATGCTACTCAGGACCGCGACCATGGGCAGCCGGAATCGCAGAGGAGAGCTTACGACCCGACGGACTGCTACGACACGCCACAGTACTCCTCTTCCTCGTACAGTGATACATCGTACGGTGGTGGTTATACCTACCTCGTTCCTGACATCAGCACGCAGCCGGCCACTAGATGGGTCTACGAATGGCAAGACCCGGATTTCTACAACATGTTAGTGCAGGAATGGGAGACCACAGCTCATTGGACGGGCCAATCATGGATAGAGTACAAGGCCGGGCTACAGTCGCGCGATATCGCTCTAATGTCCACCGCGGAGTATGAGGAGGGGTGCCGAAACGGGATCTTCCCTTATATTCAACGCCAGTGACCATGATGTTCGCATGTCTACGACACAAGGTATTTCCATGGACGATTTGTTGTTGTTGCAACGGTGAACGACGTTATTTCCGTCGTGAATTTGTGGCTAGTGCATCACTATAATATTATTGTGGGGTTGGCCATTTGTATCACACTATTTTCCATGAATTGTGTGTTGTATTTACATCATTATGCACAAAGGTCATGCAAAAAAAATTGATTTTTTCAAGAAAAAAAAAGTTACCCGGCGGTTTGGACCGGTTACCGTTCAAACCGGTCGGTAACCGGCCCTAACCGACCGGTTACCGGTCCAAAACCGATTGAACTGCAGGGTTTGAATTCAAAATTCAAACCGTTCGGTTTGGACCGGTAACCGGTCAAACCGATCGGTAACCGCCCGACCGGCCCCCGACGGTTACCGGTTCCGAAACGGAAAGAAAAACCCTGATAACAAGACGGAGAGGCTTTGTAGCTTTGGTCTACGGAGTAGCGTGTAACAGAGGTACATAGCCTGATAGCTGCCTGCTTGCCTGCCCACGCCGAAACGCCGGCCTGCCGGCACCAGGCCGGTCCCCTCTCGGCCAGTGCAGCTGCGGCCAGGCACAGGCCGGCGCTGGTCAGCGGGAGGACGGCCGGTAGAGCCGGCTTGGATCGCCTACACGCGTCGCTTTTTTGCTTACTAATAATTAAACTCAAGATAAGTAATTGCAGTGTTTGTTCCCCCTTTTCAGAAAAAAGTGCTTGGCCAAGTGCAAATGTCCATGCCTAACAAACATGTTTCTTAAAACCTTCAGCACAAGCTAGCAATAATAAAAATTAAAATCAAATAAATATATAGTACCACTAAATTAAAACTGGACATTGACTAGCTAGAGTGCGTGCGTTTGCTAGCATTGAAGTTTATCTGACCGGTGATGTCGATTCTACTGGTCTGTTGGCGAAGGTGCGGTGATCGGCTGCCCGGCCTGTCAAGAATGATACCCGGGGGGACGTCGGGCTTTTTTACACCACGTACCACCAGCGGCCACCTGCTGGAAACGAGCACCACGACGCAGTTGATGCTGCCACGTACATCCTCCGTCCAAAAATATCTATCTTTCTCACTTTTTAAGAAAAAATATTTTTTATATAAAAAATTATTAATAATTATCATACATAATTGATATTATTAGATAGATCTTTTGATCTAGTGTTTTAATAAATTTATTTGGAGAACCAATATTGTACGTATTTTATATAAATCTAGTTAAAAGTTGTGACACGATGACAGTTAATTTGGAACGGAGAGAGTGACGGCCGGCCTGTGGGTGCACGGATGGTTGCCAAACGTCACACCGTAGGGACCTCGCCGACGATATGATGACGTAGCGTACGTAGTGGAACCAGGCGGGCGGCCGGGGCAACGGCGCACTTGATGCCTTCGAGGATGGTTGTCCCAGCACCGGAAGTGATGGTTCTCCGAGATCGTCGTCTGCGTGGTTGCCAGCGACGATATGATGCTGCCCTATTTTGAACCAAGTATAGGACGCGAGGCGGCGAGGGCTGGGTGCCTGTGTCCAGGATTCGTGTTGCTCGGGTGTCCTCTCCAAGGACGCCACCACCAGCTGCGCCGCCGCTCCCAATGCTGTCCGACGAAACTTCGGCCTTGTTTGGTTGAAGGTCTAAGAACTTGTCTGGCTCCAGGAAGGGATCTCAGACGTTCATTTTCGTGCGCCTGTGGACAGGATTGCTGCCTGGCTAATTCGTCTCGGGTTCGCAATAGATGAGATCGATCCTAGCTAAGCTAGCCTGAACGTGACGGAACGGGGCCAAGCGACGATGGTGACAGGCGTCCTCTCTCACGGTCACGGCCGATTCGTACATTGATCTACTATTTATCGTGTAAATAAAAGATTGATTTTTTGTGGGTTATTATGTAATCTATACCTAATAATAAAGAGGCAAAATTTCAACCTCTTTTTTTTCGTTCATCCATTCTTTTTGTCTGTATAGGACAATGAAAAGTTTGTTCTATACGGATGTATATATATAACCCGTCATATGAGTCGAGTTAGTAAGGTGGCTAGAGTCCTAATCCAAATAAGTATCTATATATCTATATCTATATATGCCTGTATATTATACCTTCCGTATTTAATTGGTGTTACCACCTGCTGGCTAGCAACTGAGTTGGAGAAACGTGCTTTGAGTTACCATACGTCTGCCTAGACTCCCAAATCAAATAAATAAATGAAGCTAAATCGGATAAAGCAACAAAATTCGAGATGGATACGGGAGGAAAGAATTTCCTAATCGGTTACCATCCGTAACACATACTGAGGCCATAAGATTTTTTAAGATCAATACAAATATGGATCATGTGATTTTTCAAACAATCAAGTCCCCTCAGACCCTCATCATGGACTAGACCGAGGCAAAAAAAAATAGATCAAGAATCGAACCAAACACGCACACAAACATATGGTATGCTATAAATTGAGACCACCACGGATCTGATCTTTGACCATGGATAAAATTGAGACCAAATAACTCTTACTGTCATGCCGACAATAAATTACTTATCGCATTTAAAAAAATTACAAAAATCTACTTTATGACGTGGGTTTCATTGTACTCCTTATTTGAAAAATATTTACATCCTTAGTTCTTTAATTTTCAATTAAAATAATGGATGTGGTGGTAGGCATATTTTGCATTATTATTAAAGTTATTATAAAATGGTATTTTTCTAATTATCCTTTTTTTACTTTCTACAATGCTCTTACGTCTACCCGTAGCAACGCACGGACACGTCTGCTAGTAAATTAATAAAAAAAATATTTTTGACGTGGGTGAGGGAGGTGGGTATAATTCTCGTGGGTGTAAAAAAAAGATGTAAGACGATGACGAAGAAAACACCGTGTAAATATGTGTCGTCTATACTGGATCCATCTGTCAAATTAATATCAAGTGTTAGATTTCAAATCGAAAGACATCCAAGGGATGCGATGTTAGGTGGGTATAAAAATTTTAGGTGATAAATATTTTCTAATTCCTTCGCTCTTTTATAGTATAGATACATTTGATACTTAATCTATTTATATCTATTTGATAATATATTATGAATATTTATAGTTTTAAATTATTTTATCTATAATTTATCAAACTTGATACGCTAAACCATGTTCTTTCGGGGGAGATGGAGGGAGGTGGTATTCGTGTTGGTCAAATTAGATTTAGATATTGTTTGATGTGTATTAATTATGACGATATGATATTATATTTATAAAGAAAGATGATAAAAGTCTTATAGTAGAAGCCAAGAGAGTTCTATTTTCAAACACGAGAGTGTTGGAACTTATCTCTTAGTACTTTTATAGGAGTGGGCATGAGCCAGCCGCCGAGTATATCCAATTCCGGATTGCATTGCAGACGCAAACAGATGTGTTGGTTTCTCGTGTTGGAACAGGAAACAACAAAGGACCTCGAGGCAGGCTCAAGGAGACCATGATTATCATAACTATTAGGGGAGGGAAGGCGGCTACTATTATCATATAGTAATGACGTACTATCATTTGTAAGTATTACTACCTCCATCCCTAAAAAAAATTATAATCTTTTTTTAAAAAGTCAAATATTTTAAACTTTGATAAAATTTATATAAAAAGCTAGTAACATTCGTGGTATAAAATAAGTATTATTAGATTAGTTATAGAATATACTTATAATAAAATTAATTAGAGATATAAATGATAATACTATTTAATATAAAGTTGGTCAAACATGAGTTACCTTGACCGATATGATTCCCATAATTACAATCTTTTAGGAACAAAGACAGTAATAAATAAATAAATAAATAACAGAATATAATACTACTACGGTACTTAATCCTCCCAATAATTGATTGACTATATCTTCCTTGTTCTTAGGAATCATCATGCTCTCTTATACTACTAATGTATCTGTATCTTAAAAAAATGTAATTCTCATTTTTTCTAAAAAAAGTCAGATTAAATTTGAATAAATTTGTATAAAAAATAATAAAATTCATGATATAACACTAGTATTATTAGATTAGTTATAGGATATATTTTTATAATAAAATTATTTAGAGATATAAATACTAATTATATTTAATATAAAATTGATTAAATATAAGCTGCTCTGAGGACGGAGGTTTATTATTTTGCTGTGTTGGACTGGACTGGATTATTTTTGTCGTCGTCGTGCCTGGGTGCCTGGCTCTCTCGCTCGCTGGGTCTCTGTGTCCAGCATCATTCATCATAATTATTGTTCTTGTTCCCCACTCAACACAACACAGGAGGCTGCCTGCGCTGCCATTTCTCTCTCTAGACCAGTACTGTTGTATAGTGGACTTTTTTTTTCTGTCTCTCTCTCATCAGTCAAATCAAATCAACTCATCAATTCAGAACCCACCCACAAGAAACGCGAGCCTGCCTCTGCCTGCTCGGAGTCGACAGTGGAGTCGAGGAAGAAAAAAAAGAAAGGGGTGTTTTGATTGTTTATACTGTAATAATTTTATTTTTTTTTGTTAATAATTGTCTAAACATTGATTAATTAGGCTTAAAATGTTCGTCTCACAAATACAATAAAATTGTACAATTAGTTTTTTATTTCATTTATATATATGTGCCGGTATTTTGATGTGACGGAGAATAAAAATTTGATGTGATGGAGATGTGATGGAAAGTTGGTAAAAATTGGGGAATCTAAACACCCCAAAGAAAGAAAGAATTGAAAACAAGACAGCCTCGTCTCGTCTCGTCTCCTCGGACTCCGGCCGGCGACCCCCTGCCTGCCGCCTCGCCCCCCGACGACGGACGAGGAAGCAGTCTCGTGCGAGGGGTAGCATTGCATCGTAATACTGTACTCCTAGTACAGTAAAGGCGACCTAGCTAGAGGTACGGAAATAATGGCGTTCCTCTCTCTCTCTCCTGTTCTTCCATGCATGCCTGTTCTTCTTCCATCATGTGTTGGGAATCGAATGTCTCTCATCAACCTCAAGAGCTGAGCCTGCCTGCCCGCCCAAGATACACAGAGATGGACCCCGGCCCTCTCCGATCCGTGAATATAATAATCCAAAGTCCAGTCCAGTAACATTTCATTGGGAACTTGCTGCTGCTGCTGTTTGCGTTTGCGTGCAGTGCGGCGGCAATCCATCTCCCAAGTCCCAAGTGAAGGTGAAGATGAAGGTGACATGGCGATTTGCATTTGGGCTTTTGCTTTGCTTGCGGTGCGGGAGAATTATTAGTTAATGCAAGCCAAAGGCAAGGCAAGGCAACGCAAGAGCCAAAGCCAAGCCAAGGCGGCGGCCGTTGTTTAGCTGCCCCGGTTGGGTTGCATTGGATTGGAATCGCGTAGGCGTGCTACCTGGATTTCATCAGTTTCTTTCTCCCCCTCCTCTCTGTTTCCATCCTTCCTTCCTTCCTTCTCCAACACAACACAACACTCCACTCCAATCCATCTCTGCTTCTTCCTGCCCTCTCAAGCCAAAGCAATGCCTTCTCCACTTCTCCTCCCCTTCTCTTCTCCTCTCCGAGAGGTCAGGTCAGGGCAACGCTACTACTATCTTCTCCTGAGTATTAGTATTAGTATCAACAAACAAGAACTAGATAGAGGGGAACCCAGCCTGCCTCGTTCCCACATACCGCTGCTTCCAAATCCATCCAAATCACAGGCACAGCCACCTGCTGATTAATCTCGAGTTGACGAACAGACGAGGGAGGCTCTCTTCCACATTCATGCTGCTGCCCATAAGCCATTCGCAAACAGTGCATTCAACCACCGGATTTCCCTTCCTCCCTTATTGTTTCGGTCAGTTCTTTCTTCTGACAACCCTTTTCCTTTCTTCCTCCTCCCTCTTCTCTTCTTTACCAATTACTACCAAATACAGTATACCAATTGGGATCGATTGATGCCGCGCCTCCGACTAGTATTTTTCTCTTACCTTATACACCATACAGGACAGGACGCCACCTTTTTGTTTTTCTTCCGGATGATGATGAAAAAAAGCAACCTTTTCTTGCCGTCTCACCTCTCTGCCTTTTTTCTCTACCTGCACACGTTTTCTTTCTTTATTTACACCTCGTTGCCTGCCTTACTCTAAAATCTACTCCTATTATGTATGAATTACTCTAGGAGTATCATTTTACTCTAAAAGAATAAACCTGTCTTCATTTCCTGCTATCTTTTCATCAATGACAATGAGACAACTACCGTACCTGCCTGTAATCAAAGAATGAGACTACCGTAACTTTGGCTTTATCTTTCCTCCTCATCACCTCATTCACTCTTTGATGTTTCTTAAGCAGGAACAGGAAAGCAGGTATTTATTGGTTGAGAGGGAGGGGGCCATAACCTCCAGCCGTTTCAGTTTTTGAGTTGAAAAATTGGGCTGGGCTGGGTTTCCTCAACAAACAAAATACGCAGACAACAAACTTTTAGCCCTGCCAAATTAAACAACGGAGCTTCCTGTAGTCCTGCACCTATTATGGTGATACCATCCGGAGCCGTTGACAGGAGCCACCTGTCCCCGTTTGCTCCCCTGTCAGAATCATCGTCCTCTTCGTCATTCTTCTCCCAGGATCTTGTCCCCACTGAGGTTAGCAACAAAAACCTCTAGTAGTTTGCTTCTTTCCTTCCCCCACCCACCTTCTCTTCTCTTCTCATCTCAGATTAATTATGCAAAATCGGTACATCTACATGCTTTCCTTACCTCCCATGTCTTTCTTAAGCAGAGGCAACTTGGATTCTGGAAATCATCAGAGTCAATGGTCGATCACAAAGGTGCAGAACATGCTTCATTTTTTTTTTTAAAAAAAAATTAATTTCATATGATTGTTGCTTCTTGCATGATGCAAACTGTCAGTTAGGCCTTTCTTTTCTCTCTCTCTCTCTCTCTCTCTCTCTCTCTCCCTCTCTCATTTCCTCATTATTGACCCTTGCAAAATGTATGGACCTTTCTATACTTGCTGTTGGTAGTTAGTGGAGTTATTGTGCCTTAAATAAATAAATTAAATCTCCTAAAATGATACGTACCTAACTTGCCTTGTCCAGCTCGTACTGCAGATATCAATCAACTGATAAGCTCATGATTCATGTTTTTTTGTACAAATTGTGCGGGGATGGGGAGATATTCTGCTCGATTCTCGCCTTTTTTTTTTCTTTGCGCCTTATTATTGATAACTAGCTGACTAAAACCAGAAACTTAGCTGGTCTGCTCTATCGTTTTAGTTCACCCTTTCTCTTGCCAGGAAATTCCCATATGGACTGCTAGATGCATGCCACCTAGGTTGCCTAATTCATCAGCATCCAGTTTTTAGTAAGCATTTTAGATGCAGTTGGGCAGGGAATGAGCCTGGCCATCCCATGTTTATACAACTTCTGTTCAAGACCATTAGGTAGGAATTAGTTGGATGGTTTGCTGAGCACAGTTAGCAATTAAATGCCTTGATCAACGTATCGACAGACTCATTTGTTGAAGGCTGTAACATGATAATAGATTGAACAGCTCTTCAGGAACTGAGTGTATTTGTCCATGTTCATTAATGTCAGGGAGCAAGCCTATGTTCACTTCTCCACTTGATAAGGTCCATCCTATGGGCTCAAGTCCTGCAGGTGGTCTGGAACATCAACGAGGTCAAGCCTTTAAGGGGCAGCTGGGCATGCTTAACCTCGGTAATTTAGTGGGCCAACAAGAAAATGCTCCTGGCATACCATCGATTTCCTGGGGCGATGTCCTCAGTAGCTCCAGGTCTAGTCTTGGCTTGTCTACAGGAGGGACAGCTTTTGATGAACCAAACACTGCTGATCAACATGTGCATGACTACAGAGACTGCCCTTCATCCAGCTCCTTCACTGAAGTCTTCAGTAGAAAATGTGAGTCCCTATGAATTTTTTTCAAGAAACTAATACTTACTAGAGATTAGAGAGCTGGTACCATCATTATTTCGTCCAAAAATGTGCTATTAGCCAGTTTCTTTATTTACCTTGACAATGTTTTGCCCCCTTGCCTCAACGCAGCAGCAGCAAGATTGATGGCAAGTGGCATTTATGGCCAATCAGCTGATGCAAATGATTCCGGTTGTGAGGGAGATGAACCTCTAGGGTCCATGAAAGAAATGGAAGCTCAAACTATTGGAGATCTCCTTCCTGATGACGATGACTTGATATCGGGAATTATTGATGGCTTCGAATACACTGGCTTGACCAACCAGGATGATGCTGATGAAGATATATTCTACAGTGGAGGAGGTTTGGAGCTAGAGCATGATGATTCCAACAATGTCGACAAATTTCGTGAAGGGTCCTTCAAGAGTCAACTTCCTGGCGATGTCAAGGAGGTAATATTACTTCTGAACATTCTTTGTGAAATTCGAGTTCCAAACTATTCTGACAATCTTCTTTTTTCTTTTGGATTATAGATTTACAAGGCTCCTACAAGCTGCAATAAGAAATTTGTAGAATTCTATGACACCATAGCAGCACAAGAAGCACTGAAAGACCTCAACAAGGGTGACATGTCATGCTCACAAATCAAGGTTGAGCATAACCGTTCTGGAGGAGCAGGATCTTGGTAATTAACTTGGCTGGCATCATTTCACCATTTACAGTAGCATCTCATAACAACCAATTATCTTGTCATACATGCACTGTATACTATCATCTTTCTTCATTTTTTTTTCTCGAACACTAACATGGGACTAATACGCTAGCAGATTTTCCAAATATATTGCAAGTAGTATTGTAGTAATATATGGATAGTGGGACAAAAAAGGTAATAAAGTGCTTATAGGTTTAAGGAAAACAAATGTTTCTTCACATTTTCACAGTCTCTTGTAGCCTTTGTGGTGCTTCCATTACAGTAATTTGAGACCAACTTGCACAATTCTTCCAACAATAGGATTTGCATGAGAACCAAACAAATAGCCAATAACTAGTACTTTTATCATGTCTAATGGTTGAGTAACGTACAACTTCAACTGAATTCTAAACTTCCATTCCCATGCATTCTGGTTGGCAAGTTATACTATATATAGCCACCAACCTTATCAGTTTATGTGGTGAAGTAACATGTTTTCTCTGTGCTTACCAGCTTCACAGAGCATTGTTCTGGAGAACAGAATCAAAATGCCGTAGCTCACCAACTTAAGAGCTCTCCACTTGGGACCATTGGTATGTAACGTTGTAGTCATTTTTAACATTATTCAGCCCTTCTTAGTATTCATATATTTTGAGCCTTCACTTTCTTTTTAAATGTCAAACAGGGAAGTTAGACCCTAAAAGTTGGGAGAGCAGCACTGTTTGTAATTTATATTCTCCAGTTAGACCACAACAAGATAAATCACAACATGGCTTCTCTGTGAATGCTCCTCAGAAGTTGTCATCGCCTATCAGAATTGAATCTACACGACAGCACAGTAATCAAACTGCTTTTGGTGAACCTAGTGGATCGCTTGGTCATGGCAACTTTGGAGGTGGACTGCAAGCCTTCCACCCACACTCACTGCCAGAGTATCATAATGGTATTTGCAATGGCTCTAACTCCATGGCATTAAATTCAAGGAATTCTAACTTCAGATCAACTGAAGGAATGGACTACAATAATCACAAAGTTGACCACAGTGACCTTCATGGTCATTCCTCTGATCAAAATGAAGGTAAAATTTCTTTGGGCAAACTGCTTATAATTTGTCTTTCGATGCTTTTTTAATTGCTTCACCTGTTTAGCATGGATTTGTAGAATCGGTGCTCTTTTTTATTACCACTACATTTAATTACACATATGTACTGTTGTCTACAAACGTTGATGTGTTAGCTGATGTTATACTTATGTGTTATTGCCGATTAGATTGTGTTATGCTCCTTTCTTTTATTCTGTTTCGAAGTTCATTGTTTGTTTGTTTTGCAGCATTTATTACTGGAATTGGAAGTTGTCCCCTTCATGGACATCACTATACCTGGAGTAACTCAAATGGTTTTCCTCAAAGCCCCTCTGCTCCAATGCTGTGGTCTAACTTTCAGCAACCAGTGCATATGCATTGTTACCCTGCTATGCCTCCTCACATGCAGCGCACTGCTCCCCATCCTATGGACCAACATCACTTGGGTTCAGCTCCAAACAGTGTTGGTGGTTTTGCAAATGCACACTCGTTTCATCCAGGATCCTTTGAAAGTGTAGGGTTTCCTGGCAGCCCTCAGCTGTATCCATCAGATCTCTCTGTATTTGCATCTGCCAGAGGAAATTACAGGGAGACTATGTTCTCCCCTGTAAGTGCTGGGTTTCCATCGATTCAGCAAATTTTTCATGCGACCAACGGAAGGAATCCTATGGTGCATGTTTCCACCTCATATGATGCCACTAATGATCGGATAAGGAGCCGCAGGCATGATGGAAATGCTACCCAGTCTGAAAACAAGAAGCAGTTTGAGCTGGACCTTGACCGCATAGCTAAGGGTGAAGACTCACGCACCACACTGATGATAAAAAACATCCCTAACAAGTACGTTTACACCTTATGCCAACTTTTGATGCCATACACCCAGGTTATTGTATCAGGTTGGCCTTTTTTGTTTTTGTAGACTTATAGTCAATGCCATCAACAGGTACAACTGTAAGCTGCTTTTGGCTGTCATTGATGAGAATCACCAAGGAACCTATGATTTCATCTACCTACCAATTGATTTTAAGGTATGTTATTCCTTTTGCTCCGAAGTGTGAAGGATGGAACTTGTAGTGAGATTCATAAGGTCTGACTCTTGCGGCTTTTGCTTTCCTCAGAACAAATGTAACGTGGGCTATGCTTTCATCAATATGATAGATCCACAGTACATAATTCCATTTTACAAGGTATTTTGCTGTGCCCATGCCTTACTTGATATCCACAGTAAGGGAAAATATATCCAGAATATGAGAAGAAGTAACTGGCGTTGATAATTTGTTTCAGACATTCAACGGCAAGAAATGGGAGAAGTTCAATAGTGAGAAAGTGGCATCAATTGCATACGCCAGAATCCAGGGAAGGAATGCTTTGATTGCTCATTTTCAGAATTCTAGCCTGATGAATGAAGAGAAATGGTGCCGTCCTATGCTTTTCCACAAAGATGGTCCACATGCAGGAGATCAGGTACATGTAATATTCTCTCGTTGTCATCACTGTATACTGTAGTGAAGACTACACATTAAACTGTACAAACCTGTCAGTAATCCTTATAACTTGCACAAACAATACTTGACATGTTGTGAACTGACTGACACAGAGTTGCACACGTTCTTATCAGGAGCCATTCCCTGTGGGTAACAATGTTCGTTCTCGTTCTGGGAGAAACAGACCGCTCGCTGCTTCAGAGACTACTGAAGAGGGAAGTCCATCAACCTCTCCTAACTAAAGAGAAGCTAGCTCCCAATCCAACTGAGGACAGGCGGTATTTGCCCACTAACTGGAGGCTGAAGAGCCTGTAATAAATCATCCCCAGTTTTGCTGCTTCTTTTTGTCCTCAGTCAGCAAGGCAGTGACTTGTTGAGTGTGACGACTAATGAGAATTCTGCTCTGCATGAGCCTGCTGAAGATTCACCCTAAATTATGCCTTGGTTTTGCCCAACCATTGACTTAGGGAGCTATATGTCAACGGCTACAGGTTGGTGGTAGAGAGGGAGAGGTGTGTGTTTCAGGCGGGTGAAACTGAAGTTGTACAGTTGAACTCACCAGGATTGGAAATGGTCATCAATTTGAGTTGTTTTTCATCTTGCTATGTTTGATCTCATTTATGTGCATGTCACGTTGTGATCACGCAAATGTTTGGACGCATTTCATCTCTGCAATTTCTGCAGTCCGCCTCAGATTCTGGTGTGCTGGTTGATTCTCCTTGCTGATGCCCCCCCCCCCCCCCCCCCCCCCCCCCCCCCGCCCCACACCCCAACACACACACGGAGTCTTCTGCAATATCTCAGGGCCAGAACTGAGTCAGCACCTCTCTAATTGTACGAGACAGCAAAGCTGAATAATAGAATTTTCTAGTGAAGGAGCAAACAGGTAGGATGCGGTATATAAAGAAATCAGATAAAATCACGCGCATAGAGTAAGACATAGAATTATAGTTATAAGCAGAAATCCAATTCAATTCAAGTAGGAAACGGGAATTCTATGCCCATTCAGTATGCAAAGCTTAGCATCCAGGAAGCAGCAATCAGTCTCCCGAACCGAACCCAAAAGAAACAGCTGCAAGACTGCACAGCAATGAGTGTCTTTGCTTGCACCACCCAACCAAAAGAAAAAAAAAGCAAGGTTCCCAGTCTACGTACAACCACCCCAAAAAGACGGCTCCTTGCTTCGACGGCTGGCTTCTGCTTCCATCCAGCATCCACGCTCCACGCTACCTCTACCTTCAGCAACCAGCATCAGCTCTGGCACGGCTTCTGGTCCTCCTCGCCGCACTACCATCAGCTTCAGTGGCACTCAGACTGCTCCGAGTCACCCTGCGGCCGCTGCTCACAGCAGGACTGCCGTTGCCTTCAACATCCATATCACCACTCTTCATGGTCCGTTTCCCAGGAGTGCCGCACACAGCAACCTCTTCCACGGCAGCACTGCTCTTCATCCTCTTGGCACCGTTGGTGCCAGTCTCAGCATCACCCTTGCGCTTCTTTGTCTGTTCCGCAGCATCTTCATCAACCTTACGCTTCTTCGTCTGTTTCACAGCATCTTCATCAACTAACACATCCACCACTTCAGTCACACCCATCTTTGGCTTTTTATCATCTTTTCCTCCCTCCTTGATTTCAACCACAATCTTCACAGAACCATCATCATTACCATCAGCGTCTGCACTGTCTTGCTCTTCCTCATTCAAGCCGCTATCATCCTCTCCCTTCACCAAAGCACCATCATTTTCCTCTGAGTCACCGTCACCGCATTCCTCAGCATCATCTAAAGCCACCTTGCCTTCTTCAACAGCTCTGGTTTGCAAAGTCTCAATCAGCTCCATCATTTCTCGGTTGATCTGAAACAAATACATAACAAAAGCATATCATGTGACCAACTCTGCACTCTAAAGTATATATGCTTCAATAAACTCAGTACTTCAACACACCTGGGGATTCTCTAAGAAGTCACAGATATCAGTTGGGCAGGAAGGGCACTTCTTCACAATCTTCTGTGCCCTTAGAGTCCGACCACCACGGCTTCTTTCCCTCATAGAGGACTGGCTATCATATGCCCCAAGCAAGCAAGTCTTGCAAAAGTTGTGAGCACATGGAGTCGTAAGTGGTTCTTTAATCACCGCCCGGCAGATAGAATAACCAAACTCTGCAGGATCAAGGTACGCAAACAAATCCTGAGACCATGCTTTCACAGCAACATCATAAAAAGAACCTAAGAAGTAAACAATAAATCAAACAGAAGAGCAAAAACCTTTAAGCAGCTTTTCAGCAACAGACAAATGAGCATGCTTTGTTGCTCTCCGGATTTGCTTGTCGGTCTCAGGATCCCCAGAGAGAACAGGCTTCTTGCTGACTGGCGGAGGAACCATCCATTTCCAGCCATCTTTCTCCTATCACAATGAATACAAACCATCCATAACACAGTACAGTAACACTGAAAGAAGAAACAGATACACATACATCAAAATCCCATGAAGGACGCCCTTTCCTCTCTGTTATATCAGTTGCACCTTGCAGCTCCTTTATCTTTGGCAAGGATCTTGGACGGTCACCATGATTATCACTAAAAATCAGAGCAAACATGTCAGCAGTAACACTAAAAATTAGGAACTAGTCTAGTAGTAATGAGGCTAAGTGTTTTGTCCAACCTGGTCCACGGAGCTGGTTCATTGTCACAGCGTACAAAGAGATACCTGCAGACCTTGAACTTACCCTATGGCAAAAAAAAGACAGAAGAGTAAATACATTTCCACGTGTTTATTCACTTTGACAGCTGATAAGTAGCGGCATAGTATGAAAGTATAGCTACATCTGCAATCTGTATACAGGAGAACTAAGTTACCTGAATACCAATCTTCCTCCAGCACTTCTCAATTCTATAAACCCCGTCGTACCTTACACCAGATTCAGGAGCATATGAGGATCGCTTCTCTTTGTGCGACCTATTAAGACAATATAGTGAGACAAAGGTCCAACGATTGCAGGACATAGTGTATATACCTGTCAAGACACTCAACAACCTCAATGTTTGAGAATTCAGGAAACAGAGAAACAGATGAAGACTAAATAGTAAATACAACCAGGAAACATCATTGACATAATCGCAAGTGCAGGGCCCGCCATATAAAAAACAAATATCAACAGAAGATCACATGAAACTTCGAAGAACAAAAATTGCAGTTTTATGTGTAAGTATTTATCAAAAGAAGCATACCGCACAACCCTGACAGGGTAGCCCTTCAAGCAACTAATGCGTAAAGCAGCATTCAGCTTCTCAAATTTCTGATCAGATGACTGCTCCTTGTTTGTACGCTTGTTGCCACTTAGATCCCTCCCACCACTGCATTAGTAGATATAATTTTGCAGACATTTCAATAAGGAGATAACATGTAGGATCAATTATGAAAAGGAGAACAGCAAGTGGTTAGATTAGCAAACCTTCCAGTGTAAAGAAACCACTCTCCATGATCCTCATCATCTAGATACCCTCCAGAAAGGGCTACTGACTGAGCAACATGCATAGACTGGCCAGCAATACCAGCCATATGAGGAAAGTGAGCACCCCATTATCTGCACTCAAGTCGGTCCTCCCATGTTTCCCCAACTCTAACACCAATATTCCTGCGGGGATCATTTTCTGCAAGAATGGGGCCAAAATATTCAGGTGCAATGGTCACAAAGATTTGGCCACTTGATGTGTTTGCTTTTCCAGACTTCTTAGCCCTGTCAGTTGTAAATGCCTTATCAGGCCTATCATCATTTCGTATATAGTGATACGGAACTGCTGAGCCAGCAGAGTTAGGATTCTTTGAAATTTTAGCCATCCTGATAACTTCAACTAGTGCAGAGTTGATTCTTGGCTGCTCAGCCATTTTGGCTGGGATCTGTGCCCAACATTTCCCACAGGTCCTCTTCCCGTTCTGAATCCACTTCTGGAAGCATTTCAAGCAGAAGTTATGGCCACAGGGTGTCTGCAAAAGAAGAGTGTATATAGATTAGAATTGGCACAAGCGATTATTGAGTAAAATGGTTAATCATCTCCTAAAGAGACTAACAATAAGTTACAGTACCATTTAAAGAACAAGAAACAATAAACGGTTTTGCTGAGGACAAACATACAGACAATGTGTGATCCGTGATATCTGGCAAGTTTCAGTAGACTAACACTTACCAATTAAGGAACATAGCAAATAAACATTGTGCAGGTACTCACGAAAGGTAAAAAATCTGATTGGGAAACAAATAAAAGTGTATCGATACAGGTTTATATCTGAACAAATAAAAAAAGCAAAAACAACAATATATTGTAAGAAGCATAGTACAGGAAGAGCATTGGTTTCTTTTTTACTTTGTTTTATTAATTTCATTAAAAAAATACAGCAGGAGCACTGGGACTCAAAAGTATAGCAATAAAGGCATATCTGAGATAAATAAATAATAAAATCAAGAAAGCGAAGTAGTGTACATATGGGTTGCGATTACTACATAAGAAGACGGGAAACACGAAGGCAATCAGTGGATGCGCATGTCAGAGCCTTGGGATTTGATAAGGCAGAATCAGAGCGGAGAAGATCTATCTAGGGGAGTATAAGCGCAAGCGCGACACTCTAGAAGACGATTCGGCGGTTTAGTTTTGTACCGTGACGGGTCGTTCCGGGAGCTTCATGCAGAAGACGCAACTGAAGTTCTTGCCGACGATCTCGAGGGCATCGTCGACCGCGGCGTCATCGTCGTCGTCGTCGGGGGCGTCGCCGGCGGGGACAGACCATGCAGACGCCATCGCCGTCGCAGGGGAGGTCCGGCATGGCCTCAGGCTAGGGTTTCGCGGTCGGAATGGGGCGGGACGGGGAATGATGGCGGATTGGGGGGGGGGGGGGGGGGGGAATGGAAGAGGGGTTTTGGTGGGGGTAGTAGTAGTAGTGGTGGAGGGGGTTCAAATTTGGGTTTTGCCGTTGGGCGGGCGAGCACGGCCGGGAACCTCTCCTTGCCAATTTCCATGGCGCGCCCACTTTGACCTTTGGCCGGGAAGAGAGGTGGGTGGGACCGAGAGGTGGATTTCGGGTTTCTGTGTGCCACCGCCAGATGGTCCCATTTCCTGATGGGGCCCACAGGTCGGTGGCTGTAAAGTCTTTGGAGTGGCCGTGAATCAAGGCTTTCGGAGCGTTTCGGGAAGGGAGCGCCAATGGGAAAAACACCGTATGCGTATGCGTATGGGCAATGGCAACTGGGCTGGAATGACGAATTTGCCCCTGCGCCCGATTTGATTTGATCGGTTTTAATTTGATTGACCCATACTACTGCCATATGCAGAGCCGCACCTCGTTTACAGGGAAAATTTAAATTCTTGCCATCCTCACCCATGTTCAATTGTCCACTTTAGATTTTCAATTTATTATACCAATAATTTAAAATACAGGATACGCCAACTCACCAATTTAGCATTGAATAGACATAGAAAATGACCAATCTCTTTATCCTCTTGTTCTCTCTCACACACGTCGACAGGTGAATCTCCCCTATCGAGTTCATCCCCAACCTCCAGTCGGCATCTTCTTCTTTCTCGAGGTCACACCACATCCATGGTCGGTTGCCTCTACACATATGCAAGGGACAACTAGGGCTCAAAAGGGATTGCTCTAGCTAGCCACCTGGACCTGCAGTGGCATGGTAGGGAGAGGTGAGGAAGCATGGGCACTACGAGACAGGCGCGTGCATGGCAGGTGGTGTGTGGGCTGGATCTTGGGGTTGACACGGAGCCCGCAGATCAGACGGCGCGCGGAGCTCATGACCTGCAGATCCATGGTCGCGCACGATGCTGGCGACGAACATAGCGACACCTGGAGCATATGTAGGAGCACGACCTCGTAGCCACCAACAGCAACACATGGCGGCCCCACGCCAAAGAGGAGTGGCCCATAGGACTTGGACAGGTGGTGATAGTGCTGATGATTGCGATAGCTCATTCGGTGAGGGAAGAAGGATGGGAGCAAGAAGAAGATGAGGTGGAGTGAGCGCGTGGTGATGTCGTTGTCCAGCGATAGAGGGAAGAGATAGTTCACCTAGTCCAGATCATGGCGATGTGTTGCCACCACATATGAAAAGTGGGAGCGAGAGGAAGGTGATGACAAGTGGCCACAAATTCGTGCCCCCACCACCCAATTTCTGGACTTCGTGTCAAACGTAAGCTCCACGTGTTGAATGGGTCACGCACGGTCGTCCATCAATAGATGTGCTTCCTCACCTCTCTCGACTACGAACCTCCGTTGAACCTCACTTGTCTCCATTATTAATACTCCATCAATCCCAAAATAAATGCAATTCTAAGACCGGACACGTAAACTATGGCTAGGTGTGAAATTACAAAAATAACCCTTATCTTTTGTAAGTTGCTGGCTATTTTTCTTTCTTTTGATGTGAGAAGTTTTCGAATATTACCTTGTCTTTTGTGATAAATGGATCAAAGTAGCATTCTTTGCGGAACAAATTTGAAACTCTATAGTTGTAATTATTTTGAGATGGAGAGAGTAATATGATGATTATGAATTGTAAGACCCTTTTTAGTAAGACTGTGTAAGCTTGTCTATTTTTTCATGAGTGAGAAATCATCAATCTTTGCGAGACAATGAATTTGTGTTTCTTTCATGAGTTGGATTACTTTATAGTTTTATGATTTATTTTAGTTTGATGGTTTTTTCTAGATGTCACCGTAACTTTAGCATAACTAATATATTACTCCCTTTTTCGTAAAATAGATGCAGTTCTAAGATTGAGTACGTAAATTAAAGTTAGGTGTAAAATTACAAAACTACTACTTGTCTTTTGTAAGTTACTAATTATTTTTCTTTCTTTCTTTTTGGTACGAGAAGCTTTCGGACATTACCTTGTATTTTATGATAGACGTGACAAATTAAAGTTGCAATTATTTTGTGACCGAGGGAATAGTGTGTATTTTGTTCTTTTCTTTTCGTATACAAAATATACAGCTTTCGGAATCCTTATTCTTTTCTTTTCTGTTCTTTTTTCTTCATTTGTTTATTTTTTTTATTTCCCCTCGCTCTCGGGAGGACCGGGATTCCGCGGCTCGCGCACCGCGAACCCTTCTTCTCCGCCGCCCCACCGCCACCGCCACCGCTCGGACTACCATCACTGGCCCACGCCTCCGTCGCGCCGCCGAGCGACGGAGCACATCCGCCTCCTCCGCTCCGCCCCTCCCGCCCTGCCTCCCGCGCCGCCTCGCCTCTCATCGCCGCCTCGCCTACCTACGTCGTTCCTGGCCGCCGGGCTTCTTCTCCGTCGTCGGCTACGCGCGTGAGGAGGGAGGAGGAGCGGCAGCGCGTGGATCCAGGGGGCAGCGGCGTCCATCCCGCGTGAGAAGGGAGAAGGAGCCGGTGAGATCTACTTTTTTGAGCTCCTCCATTTCTCGCAGCTCTCTCAGGCGTCAGCGGCTGTGCACCGTCGACTGCGCCTGGCCCCGGCGGCTGCGCTGCTCCACCAAGGCGGTCGCGCCGCTTTGGGGGCGCTTATACCCCAAAGCCAAGCCTTACCTGTCCGCTTAGGGTTTCAGCGCGCGCTTAGTTCCGCTTTTTGGAACCCTAGGCTAGTACAAGTCTATGTTAATTTCTGTAGTTTGACCTGCAAAACAATTGGTTCTGTCGGATTGAGTTGATTGCTCATCTATACTTTGCTCTGTTCCTCTCTGAAAATTTGTTCTCAATCCAGCCAGTGCTCAACAATCATCTCTGTCAAGGGCATGGACCACATGATGACGCTTGGCGCCGGAGCCCCCCACCAGATCTCCAGGGCTGAACCAATGCCTGACCGAAGGTCAAGGTTTTGGCAGGTGGATGTGCAGCCTGCGCCTCTGAAAGACATCATCTGCCCTCTGCCCTGCCGCCCTTCCCGCTCACAGCTCCTCAATAGGCCCAGCCCCAAGTCTAATGGGTTAGTTCTTTCTTGACTCTCCTCTATACCCCACGGACTTACTTGCACCATACTGACGTTAAATAAAAATTTGTTGAACCTGCCTCATAGTTTGCATACATATACGTAGATTGTGAGTGCCAATTGGTGGGTGATAGGATTGCATGTTTTTGTATGCCTGCATACTTGCTAGATTTTGAGCGCCAACTGGTAGGCCATATGTTGCATGTTTGTATGTACTTACTTTCACCATTACTAGATTTTTAGCGCCAATTGGTAGGTCTTAGGTTTGCATATTTTTGTATGCCTGCCTACTTGCTAGTTTTTGAGCACCAATTGGTAGGCCATATGTTGCATGTTTGTATGTACTGTACTTACTTTCACCGTTACTAGATTTGTAGCCCCAATTGGTAGGTCTTTGGTTTTCATATTTTTGAATGCCTGCATACTTGCTAGATCTGGAAGGCCAATCGGTAGCCCGTCTTTTGCGTATCCTCCAAGTAAAGGGCAGCAGATATAGTATTAATTTTTCATGCAATGTAACGTCATATGTTTCAAGAGATCCGTTCACATAAGCTTGGGGGCTGCAAGCTGAGCATAACGGACAAAGCAGATAGTGTTACATGTGGCGACAAAACAGAAGTACTTATGGGGGCAGGATTTTGCGCTTGACATTTACAAGATTCTGTCAGCAGCAGGTGCATATAGCGGCAAAAAAAAAGGCAATTGACGTTACTTAGGGCCTGTTTGGCAGGGCTTCTCCCTGGCTCCGGCTCTAGCTCCTCCGGAGGAGCCCTGCCAAACGTTTTTCTGGAGGAGTCGTTTTTCAGTGAAAAGTAGAGTTTGTAGGAGCCACGCCAAACAGGCCCTTAGTGTTACATGTGTTGTTCAGTAAATTTGTTAATAGACATATCCGTTGCAATTGCACTCGTGCACATTTATTAGCCAATCAGAAACGTTGAATGTGGTTACATGTACTAGCTGGATTAGATTGTGTTTTGCATGTCATGTTTCAGATCACTTCATAATGGTTTTTCTGTGAATGCGAAATTTCTCGATAATTGCTGTAGCCAAGCATAAGGCTGTTCCGTTTGCTGACACTGTTTGTGTTCTGCGATTGCAGGGCACTCCCATTGTATAGAGCAGACCCCACTTTTGATCTGGTTGATCTCATCCTTAGCAAGGTATGCTGCCATATCAATGTTTTTTTTTGGTATTTAAGCAGGTTGTGCGTGCTTTATTGCAGCACAACATGTTATTCTGGACATCTGATGGCCAACTCTGTCTCATCTTTCAGAATGACCCTGATGTGGATACTGATTCAAGCAGCCAGGTGGCCTTTTTCTGTGGCTCGCCTCCTGCACGCACTAACAACCCTGTCATCACTGACCCACAGTTTGGAGACAAAACACCATCTTTTTCTCCTTTAGGAAGCTCTTTTGGAAAAATGGCAGCTGGAAGAGTTGAAGTAGGTTCCCCGTCTTGCCGGGCGAGCAGCCCAAAAGTAAGGATCGAAGGTTTTGCTTGCGGGAACAAAGAGCCTTCTCACTGTGCAGTTACATTTGTCTGATGATCCCCATTGACCCTGCCTAACCCTGTTTTGGTACCCTGCAACCTGTACATTTTCGCTGCCCAGCTGAGGATATAACTAGTTTGTTTGTTTCGTTATAAGCTGCTAGCTGCTCATTGAAGAGTCCGAGTCGAGTCAGAGCGTTTGGTGCCCCTTGTGACTGTGGCTTTTGAAACTGCATGATCGAAGGGAGCAGAGCTCTCGGATGTAAATAGATCGAGGTGTTCAGTGTATGTACCAGATGTTGTATGTGTCTGCTAAATGTTGGTAAGGTTGGGTGGGTCCATGTGTCGGTGTCTGTAAATACCGTCATGCGTTTGGATGTAAATTGAAATGCATCTTCAGTTATGTTTCCATGAACTGTGACTTGCGAGGTTTCTGAGGATGCTGCAAGAATAATACTCCCTCGGTTCTGAATTACAAGCTGTTCTGACTGTCTGGACACCTAGGAAAGTCATAACAGCTTGTAATTTGGAAGGGAGGGAGTATATATAGTTCCAAAAGAGGGAGACAGCATCTTGAAAGCGGGTGGGCTTCTTTGTTGATTTCATCCGTGAAATTTTGACGATATTGAATACGCGCAAATTTTTTTTTTATTAATATCTGATGCCGTGAGCTTTGAGATGGAAGAATCTGTTGGTTATATATCAGCAGGTCCAAATTAGAATCCTTGACGTATGTGCAACCGGGAACAGAGCATTTTGCAACAATCATCGCAAACTGGAATGCTTCACGTATGCGCAACAGAGAACAGAGAGCTTTTGTTTTGCAACTGGAATCACTTCGTGTATGAAACAGGGATCCTTCACGTGTATGTGCAACCGAGAACAGAGCATTTGAAAGAATTATTATTCAGACCGAGAACAGCGCATTTGAAAGAATAATTCAGAGTAGTAATTTATACAAATGAGGGCATGTTTGCTAACTTATTACACAACACCAAATTATACAAGTAGGACCGAGTCAGTTAAACTAAGGTGCGTGGATGAAATCAAATCGATGAACTGTACAATTGAATGGAAATATGGAATGAAATTAGCTAGGAATGAATCCAATTAGCTAGGCAGTCGATGAATCTTCAGTCTGTTGGTAGTAGTAGTGTGTTGAGCTACAGCTAGGAAAAGACAGACAGATTTGAGGTAGCCGGAACAATAATAATTTGGCAACTCCATCCATCTTCTTCTCCGTAGATGATCATCCAAAGAAGGAAGGAAGAAAGAAAGATGGATCATCTCATCTGAGGATGGCCCTGGAGTGCCTGAGGATCATGTGGAAGGGCGTCGTGGCTGTCGCCGTCACGGGGCGCCTGCTTGTGCTACTACTGCTCAACGGAGGAGCAGCAGCAGCAGCTTGGTGGGCGACGGGCCTCGGCACCACCTTGCCTAGGCTATTCCTCTTGCCGCAGGGGGTGGAGGTGGGGGTGGGGGTGGCCGCAGGTGCAGGTGCAGGTGCAGGTGCAGTTGCTGCTGGTGCCGCCTGGCGTGACACAGCCACAGGGGTGAACGGCAGCTTGGTCTGCGACAATAAGACGCCGGGCCGGGACCGGTGCTGGTGCACAGTATGCTTATGCTTAGGTGGTGGTGGTGGTGGAGGCGTCGCAGAATTAGCAGCAGCAGGCGTCGCAGTGGTGATGGCCTGCGCCTGCGCCGACCTCCTCCTGGTGACCGCGGCGCCGTCGTCAACCTGGTGCTGCGCGCAGAGGACGTGTGGCAGGCTGGACTCGAGCAGCAGGACGGTAGCGCAGTGCTTGAGCACCTCCAGGTTCATGCGCGCGTCGTCCAGGCTCCTGTGCTTCTGCTTGCCGATGCCAAAGTAGGTGGCGAGGGTTGCCATCTTGAGGTCCCCGGCGCGGCGGCCGAACTCGGACGCCAGGACGTTGAGGGAGTCGATGATCCCGGTGGGCTCCGGGGCCGGGCGCCCGATGTCGGCGAACGCCTCGCGGATGCGGGGGCAGTCGAAGCGCTGGATGTTGTGCCCAGCCCAAACGCGGCCTGGATATATGTGGGAGTGGAGTTCCATCATCATATCGATCATCACCCAGGTCGAGCTAAGCATAAGCATAAGCATTGCATGACCAAGAACAAAACAACAACAACAACAAAAACATACCGTCCATGATTTGGAATATCTTGTCGGCCACTTCCTTGAAGGTCGGCGCCGCCTCCGACTCGACGTCCGTGAATCGCCTGGAGACGGCAGAGAGGTCGCCCGGGCGGATGAGGGTGTCGTAGCTGCCCACCTCCACCAGCTTCCTGGGGCACACCAGGATGGCACCGAACTCCAGCAGCCACCACCGCCCCGACGCCGACTGCAACGGAGACGTCGTCTCCACGTCGAAGAAGACGATCTCTCTCATCGTCGATATATAGTCGGATGGATTGATTGATTGGCTGCGGCCGGCCGGCGTGCTCTTTATTGCTTCTTCTTCTTCTTCTTCCTCCTCCTAGCTCTTCTTCTTCTTCAATTCTCTGATCGATCGATCGATCGATCGATCAATGAATGAACGAATTGAATGATATATCGTCTCTTCTTCTTTCTCCTTGATCCCCTCCTGCTCGTATCTAGCTACACAGCTGGCTACCTATCTATCTCGACAAGATCGATCGAGTTAATTTGGGACGCAATTAACCAACAACAAGCTAGTGCTTCAGTTTCCCTCTAGATGCATGCTAGGAATGGAATGGAATGCAAGCTAAGAAGAAGATGGAAGAGGAAGAGGATGCTAAACTGAAGTTGTAGTACAATGCCCTATCGATGCTACCTCTATCTGCCGAATGCGATGCGATGCGATGCTGTATATATCATGTATGCATGCATTGTTCATATATGTATATAGTTGCCGTTAATGGACATGTACATGTACTGTTATTATGTGGTTGGTTTATTCCTTCCTTGCGGGGCACCGTACCGGCCGGTCGGGATTGCTTGCTCGAACGGACTCGAATTCGACAACTGCGGCGGCGTGTGCAGTGTGCTTGTCCTGCCCCGGCGGTCTCCTCCTCTCCTCGATCGATCGGGGTTAAGCAATTGCAACCCGATCGATCAAATAACAAATACTACTACTAGCCCCATTATTGCACGCAACGCAACCGCCATTGCATTGCTGAAATGCAAAGCAAGCAACGATAGATCGAGGAGGGAGGTAATAGTAGCTAGGAAGCAAACGCAAAAGCTAGGCAAAAAGCAGCAGCTAGATAGCTAGCAATTGTTGTTGCATGCATGCTATGCTAGCTGCATTCATGGACACGTCGTACGTACCCAAGTCATTGGAGGCATGGCATATATAGCATGCATCAACCGTACGTAGTATTAATTCATTCGCTAGCTCTAGTTTCTCTCCATGCAAATTAAAGCAAAAAAGCACTGCGTAACGCAAGCTGCTTCTCTCCTCTCTCACACCCATTATTTCAGATTATATTATATTTATTTATTTATTTAGTGCTTCCGTGCGTGCATGGGTCGCCATTCTACACACGTACCAACTAACTTAACTGCCACAAACACATATAGAATATTCTCCACCTAGCTAGCTTACCCTTCCCATCCGGGTTACCGTTTGTATATCACTTTTTCTATAGTTCAGGTGTCTGAAATTTAAGTTGATTTTATACAACACTAATATACCACCAATTACTATAAGTTACTTGTTAATTTTGTATTTGTTTTCTTTTTGTGTTATAACATTAATTTTTTTTCCTTGTCCTCCTATAGAAATAATTGTAATTGTTAAATTGTTTTTTTGCCAATATTTATAAGATTTTGTCATAGTTTTGTTTAACGGGTTTTTTATTTCTAAAATAAAAAATTACAGACTGTGTCTACATAAATTGTAACGAACTAAAACTGTAATTTTAGTATAAAATATATGTAATAACTGTCGCCTGAAAGGAAACTAAATTTCAGACACCTGAAATTTAGCAAATCCCTTTGTATATATATAGAACTACTTTTCTGCAGAATAATTTATTTTGTAGCTAATTTGATGAGATTAAAGTAATTTATTACTAGGTACACTATGATAAATATTAAATATCCTCATTTACTATATTCACACAACTATTGTATATATGTATTCATTTTATTGTAAATTAGTGTATAAACTTATGACGAACCAAGAATAATTGCGACCTCCTACTTGAAAATAATTCTAGCGCATTGTGCACAGGCAACAAAGCTCCACATATATTTAATTATTGAGGACCAGCAATGATACAGTGAAAAGCAAGCAAGGCAGCGTCCATGGGAAGCAAAAGCCCCACGCGCACTAATTGTGTTTTTATCGTCTGTGTCTGTTTGGTTGAGCTTTTGGCTTCTGTTTTTTGTCTTAAAAACCAAAAGCCCAATCAAAGGGGATGTTTTTTGAAGCAGCGTTTTTTAGAAGCAACTATTTTTTAGTACATTTTTAAAAGCTAATTTGACACTGTTTTTGGCTTTCTGTTTTTAAAAATGGATGAAATAAAAACCTCTTTTATAGTTGTTTTAAAAGAAATAAATATAAAAGGTGCATTTTATGGAGGCAGCTATAGACCATCTGCACGGTCATTCCATTTTTGGCTGCCACACACATAATCTACTGTCGTCTTTCCTTTTCTAGCAAAAACTGTTGTCGCAACTTTTTGCACCTGGACTGCTTTGCCACGGGTGAGATGCGGTGCCTACAAGCTGGCTGGTCAAGATTTGCCGATAGTACAATATTAAAATGAAGTAACAAGAATATATGAAAACTGCACAAATACAAATCACATATCTCCTGTTCATACAAAATTTTATCAACCTGACGAGCAAATTAGGTTTTATATGTTCAAAAACACTGCACATAAAACTGAAGCAAAAAAGCATCATTCAACTCTCATCAAAAATGTAAAATTGCTTCCCTTCGTGCAGAATCTGAAAAAAAAAACATATCATTGAGAAAAACATCAATTTTAGACACAAGGAACCAGCACAACTACATAGTCAAAACATGTAATTTTAATCAGAAGTAGGTCAAGTAGCACAAGATTCAGTATACAACACGTGATTTAGGACTGCATAATCATAAAACAATGTAGTATTTTGGTAAACCGAGCTCACAAAACCATGTTATTTTGCATAATTAAGTACATTGTTTTCTTTTTCTCAAAAGTTCATAAAACCATATTATATTGCATGTCTATTATCATATCATTGTCTAATTAAAATCATTTTATTGCCTAAACGAGTATATAGTTTTGTCCAGGCCATAGCCATTTTTATAATCAGCAACACTACCATGTCATATCTTGTGTAATATGGAGGAATTAGGAAGGGCCGTTTAAATGACTGGGTGTACCTAGTCATGTTTCTAGAACTAGACCTCCACCAGCCTAGGCCACAATTTGAGCTTGATAACCAAGTCTCCTTTTATTCCTGTATGGAAACATCACATTTTCTAAGTCCTACAGTTGTTCAAGCATATCTAAATTTCAGTTTGCGTTGCCCATGAAGAATACAGAATCAAGCTTGAATTTCCTAAAGATGTATTCTACTATAAGCAAATGGCTAATAATTTGAACACATGAAAAATAATAAAACCTAGAACATAAAAAATGCTTAGCTAATATGAATAATTTGCTTGTTGATTTAGTATAAGTTTCCTACATGAAATTAACGAAGTACAGATTTAGGAAAAGAGGCATGAAATGAATTCTCTCACCATATATGTAATTATTTACATATTGCACACATCATACCTTCTTTGTGAATACTTGATCTCCCCTTGCTAGATAACTTGGAACCTGCAATGTAAGAACACAGAAAAAACAAAGAAAGATTAGAGAAGAATGCTGTAAAAGTTGCCAAATGGTTTGTATTATTTTGCCTTGATCTTGCCACAATATTGCCTAGCTAGAGTATATTTAGTTGTCAATTCCCAATGAAGTTAAGTAACTAATTAGTGCACATGCAGTCACGTCAATTCGTGGTATTTCAACTAGAATATGAAACCCCAACCGATCCAACTATCATTGGCCCTATAGTTACATCACAAAACATAAAGATCAATATCTCATTTTCGATCGCTTGTGCCTATCGGAAGGGATGTCTTAGTTTCATTTCTATGGTTCAAGTAGAGTTCTACTTATTTGGCATATCAGAACAAGTAAAATGTCCTCATTAGAAAATATTGAGTATTTCTACTGAGATATTGAAAGATCAAAGGCTATCATACCACTTTAGAGCTACCATACCACATCAAGGTCGTATTTCACTTTTATCACCCTTGTTTGGTAGCTAGAATATACCACAAATCAAGTGCATTTGGTAGGCAAAATAGTGTTAAGAATTAAGCAATAATATAGCTAAAATACCCCTTTTTGCGAGTGACTCATAGGTCTCTCTGACATCTGGTACCCAAAGAATACCTTCATCGCTCTCTATCTGTAAAACAAAAGGAGTACATATCTTATAGCAGTGAACCACTAGAAACTTAAAACACCACAACGAATAAGAAGAGAGATTCACCAAACATGTCATGGACTATGTGTAAGATCGAGATACTTGCCAGCGAAAAATCAATGGCAAGGAAGAGAGCATGGTACTCTGTTAAGCTCCTCCTCTTGCGCAAGGATGGACGCCCTACGTTTATGAAAGTGCAATCAAGCCCTAAGTGAGTTTTGGTGACATGACAATATAATTAGAGGACTAATGAGACTCTTCAAGTATGAAGAGCAGGTTGAATGAAAGGAGGTTGATGAACAGGTTGACGGACCCCTCCAATTACAAAAGTGCATGACAACAAGCTCAAAAAGACTTTGATTCATTTTATATTTCGAATTTGAGTTAGGTATGCCGTACTATTAAAAGGGATTCAACGCGCATGCCAACAAGTGAACCAAATGTTATATCTATCCATACATCATACACCTCCACATATATCTTTGGCACAACAGCCAGCATTTCCATTCTTTATTCCTTGCTGTCTCTGCCAGGCCGGTAGTGCCGGGCCTCAGGCCGGCGGTGCCACGCAGTCCGGCACTGGCGCGCCCCTAGGCCGGCACTACCGCGACTTGTTTTCTGAGTGTGGGCAGTGAGGGGGTATTTCCTTACCTCCTCACTCCCCCCAACGGTAACTTTGCTCATTCACTCAGTTCTCATTCGCAGAAACAACAGAGAAGCTCTCTTCTTGCTCCCTACTCTCTCTTGGTTGCTCCAACACTCTCCTCCATTGATTCCACTCAAATCTTTGAGAGATTGAACCTCCAAGCTTGAGAAGAAGTTTCTCCCTCGAATCTTCAACTTCTACAAGCATTTGGTTCACGTGGTGACCGACGGTTTGAGTTTGTTACTCTTGGAGCTTGGCTCCTAGCCGGCTAGGCGTTGCCCTTGAGCTTGCCAACCTTGTGTGGCGGCCTAGGGAGGTTTGTAACACCACCACTTTGCTAATACATTACCCCTCATCTCAAGAGTTCTCTCTCTTGACTTGAGACCGAGGAAAGAGCAAACCTTTGTGGTGAGCTTGAGCCTTGTGTGGCGCACCTCAACAACGTGAACGTAGGCAAGCCTTGGTGGCGAGCTGAACACGGGTCAAATCTTGTGTCATCTTGTGCTTGTCTCTCTACTTTGATATATATTGCTCTCAAGGTGATTTCTAGGGTTTGGACCCGATCTACACCATGGGTGTGTTGCTACCACTTTCAAGTGGTGCTAGAGGTTCACTACACCTCTAGGAAGGTTTTGATTCAAGCAGAATTTCCATATCCTTTATAGTTTTTGAATTGTGCTTAGTTCTGTCCAGATGACCAGCACTGCCGCCCCAGAGAGCAGCAGTGTCGGGCACCCACGACAGTGCCGGGGTAAAGGCCGGCAGTGCAGCGCCTGTGCTAATAGCAAACTGGAGTTTGATTTTAAACAGGCCTATTCCCCCCCCCCCCTCTACGCTACTCAGGTCCTTACAGTTTAATAGTACTAATGACGATAAAAAAACTTGGAAGAACTAACTCTGTTAATAACAAAAACCAATGCAAGTGAGGCACTGGATTATCATAACCTTTGTTCAACAAGATGCATGCATGTAGCAAGTAGTATATGTTGGACTGTTTATTCTTATTCAGAGAAAAAGTAGATACCAAGCGCTCCCTGCAGGCCTCAACAACAAGGAATGGTGGGCAGTTCAGACTTGAAACTGCCGGGCGTCCACTGTCAGCAGCATTTTCCACCATCAGTGGAGACACATTCGCACCGTTAATATAGTTTTCACCAACAAAAACTCCCACTGCAGTCTGCATAGTCCTTTAGAACAACAATGGTAAGTCAATAAAATACTAAAAAATTCCAAAATCAAAACACAAAAATGCTAAACCAAAACAATCAAAATTGCTAGTTTATTTACCTGATTCTGGCCCTGTAATATTGCTGGATCCATGAACATCACCTGTTTCTGCTGCACTAATGTCTCCTTCCTAAGGTACATTTCATCGAACACTTCATGGATAGCACCCTTGGACTGCACGGATGCCTTGAAGAGGACTTTCTCGCACTGCACTTGGCCATCCATCTCTTTAACTAGTTGTTGCAGCAGGTCATTGTTCGTGTGGATCTCAGATGGAACATCCTCATCCCACACAACCACAGGATCCTTGGTATACTGATCCATGGCCTGAAGTCACCGCGTCGACCCAGAGTAGTTGTTGCCGTCGCGGATGTCGTTGGGGTCCTGACGTCGAACTGATGGCGAGCAGGCGTCCGCCGGTCGGAGTAGCTGTGTCGTCGTGGATCTCCGCAGCGCGTCGTGGTGGATCTGTAGGTGCCGCTCGGATCTCGGTCGTGGTGACCCAGATCGGACGCAAATGGCGGCGGATGGGGTTTTCGGTGGAGGTGGTGGTAGAGGTGGTGGATAGCTAGCGTTGCTGAAGAGCGGAGAGCGCCCGTCAACCCCGCCGAGGATGGGTGTTGATTGAATGCTAGCCTGTTACGGGCATCTCCTACCTTGTGATGCATCTCGATGGCCGGCCCTGTCGGTGCTGCCTGGGTCGCTGCCTCCGCCTCCGTGTTCACCGTGGCCCCCGCTCCCGCTGTCATCCGGCGGACCTTGCCGGGCCGCGTCGCCGGTGCCCAGCAACTACCCCGCGTGCGTGGTCGAGGACGTGACGGAGCACCATCGGGCCAAATCGACCACCAGCCGCCGCGGCAGGTGTTGGAGAGGATGGCGAGGGCGCGGCCGGCGAGGACGGCGTGACCGTTTGCAGATCTGATGCTAGGGCGGTGGCGGGAGACCAGCGAGGCCGACAAGGACGGCGAAGACGAGCTTGCCCGCAGCGGCCATGGCGGGTGCCGAGGAGGCAGCGACAAAGGTCTGTGACGAGGAGCCGGAATGGCACGGCGTGCCGCAGAGACGGGAAGCAAAGGCGGCGCAGCGAGGAGGAAGGTGAAAGGGGCTCTGTTGGAGAGGATAAGGTTTGCGTTGGGGAGGCGAAATGGGTCTCGTTTTTACGTTCTCACCCTTGGAGACAGTCTAAAGGCAGTGGATGCAGCGAGCCGTGATGAAGTCTTTACCGTATTTTATTTTATACCTGTTAGCCAAATAACTTTTAGTTTTTCTACAACTCACATCCTACATCAGCTTTCTCGTAACTATAACAGTTTTTCACGATAGCCACGACCCAATCAAACGAACCTTATATATGACGTCGTCGGTTGTCTGAAAATAAAATCAAACTTTCAAGATTTCAGGGTGGCAAAAACGATAGGTTGATACTCTTAAGTTCGGTGTACTTACATGTATGTTTCAGGTGACATGCCTATAGCTAACCGTCCGTCCGGTCGGGTGGCTACATATGTATATTGTGACATATGTGGATGCTGAGAGAGCTAGATAACAATAGATGGAAAAAAAAGATTATGTTCATCAACACTGTTTCAGTAGTACTTTTAAGCAAATAAATGATGTTTTTTCTTCATAACAAATTAACATAAACATTCAACATAACTTAAAATTTAGCGAAACTAATATATAGATAGGCCGGTCGGGGCAGTAGGTATATGCGCACTACTATTGGATGACCCCGTCCAGTCGATATATATGTGGTCGGTTGCCTTTTGCATTGCACACTCATGCATGTCTTCATTATTCAATTCTTCACTTCCTTCATACACTATACATATATGACAGATATAGATCGATCCATTGTCATCTGCATGAGAATAAGCAGGTCCCAGTAAAGGAAAGAACGACACTTTTCCAACAACAACCAGAACTAATTAACACCATCACTAGTATAAAATATATAGTTTTATTTTAAAACACCTCCTATTTCTTACCATAACGGTTTACTTAGCAAACTGTTTGTAATTAACCAGCTACAAGAGCACTTTAGGTTATAAAACGTCTCCCTAGAAATGTACTTACTTTTCGGAGGAGGTTCATTTTCAGCGATGGTTGCTTATGCCAACCACCTCTTAAATTAAGTTATTTTTATTAAGAACAGTAGACTTAAGTCAACCGTTAATAGAAATCAATTTTTAAAAATAGTTGCAGCACCAATAAACCAATTCTTTTTTTGTAATCCGATGAAGATTTGCATTTTTTTAAAGGATCGCTCATGCCTTGCATGTTTTTAATGAGTTTAAAACGTGCTTGCACTGCATGCGGACGTTTGTTCCGGCCGGCGCGTGCAGAAATTTGGATGGCGATCGCCGATCGGTCGTCGTCTTCCTAATTGCTCCCAAGCTTAGCTAGCTCATGCTGTACGTCGTCCTCCTCTCTGATACGGAGTATATTCACCACGCGAATTTCCTGTCCTAAATCGTGTGGCTGCTCTACAATGTCATCAGAACTTGTGCTTAGACGATCTAGCTAGGTCCCGTTTATTAAAAGGGTTAAGTTCACTTTAGAACCTCCAACTATCACAAAAGTTCAGATTTCAACCTTAAACTTCAAAACCGAATAACATTGACCCTCTAACTCTTGAAAAAGTTAACTTTTCAACCTTGGACGGTTTTGCAGGCTATTTCGGCGCATAAACAGTACCTTTTGATATTTTTCCATAGTACTGATATTTGTTTATTTCATAACTAATTATTGGTGCATGTTAAATTCATGAAAATTTTTGTGTAACCTCTTTATGATGTTTTCTACCTAGCAAAAATATGAAACCTAGAAAATGAATAGTTTTTGCATGTTTTAAAATTACCTCTTTTAATTAATAAATACAACTTCTATGATTTTTTATAGGCCAAAATAAATATCTAAAAATTATGAAAATTGATTTGTAGCTGTTTTATGATGATATCAACCTGTACAAAAAGTTTAGGATAAATTTGAAATGTTTAAATAAATTCTTATTTCATGTTTAATTAATTATTTAATTAAGAAAAGGGGATTAGGATTAATCCCTATGTTTAAATAAATTCTTATTTCATGTTTTATTTAATTAAGAAAAGGGGATTAGGATTAGTTAAAGCTGATATCAAGCTTATGTTGAAATCCGCTACGCTCCGGCCCAAGCCTCCGGCGACGGACCTCCGCTCCGCTCCGTCAGAAGCCCGGCCTATATCCTGGAGTGAATTTGGAACAACTCCATACATGGGCTCCCGCTGTCCTTGAAGTCAAGCAGGATTGTAGCCTTCCCAAGCAGATCCGCCCGGAGCTGACGCCGTAGGTGCTCCCCGACCTGCCGACCTGTACGGAGCGTACGCCGTATAGGGCCTACGTGACTAGAAAAGCGACGCCTTCCTGTTGAACCACTCTAGGTTAGCCTTGGACACATGGAATGCGAGAGAGAGGACCGGATGTCGGAGTCTGCTCGCCGCAGCCGGAGAGTACAAGGGCGTCCGCAACAAGGCTGAGTCAGCTAGCTATTTGGTTGTACAAATCAGCATTCATTCTAGGTGGAGGAAAGAGAACGTGCAAAAAAAAATCGAGCCAGCGATTCCTCCGTCGTTCATCTCACCCGTCTTTTTTACTATTTGACCCTTTTTCCGAAAGAATCTCAGATCCCGGGCGAAAAGATTTCAGAAAATGAATTCAGCGCCGAGGTTACACGTCTCGGCGCCAGGCGGTTTGGCGCCATCGTAAGCCCCGCAGAAGCCGACGTGGCGCCCACGTGGTACGAACCTCGGCGCCATGGATCTTGGCCATGGTGGCCTAGACCTTTGCCACAAGCCACACCTTCAGCAGCCACATCGACAAATCTGTATTTTTATGTAAATTTCTTGCTATAGTAGCTGTGGTTCTAGTATCTTCAGAAATAGTTAGTTCACTAGATATATTAAATTCAGTAGAATGGGTTGCTTGAATTTTCAGTGGTATGGATTACTATCCACCTCGTGGTTTTACGAGCTTTTTACAAGCTAGACAATCATTCATTCCTCATTTTTCGGTAACATGACCACCTATGGGAAATGAATCTCAATTAGCACCACAAAAAAGTGACCCACGAAATCAAAATTCTAAAAAGAGATCAAAAGACAAAACTATCATCAACTTTGATGATGGAAACATCAATTGATAGTGGAAGATCAACAATTGATAGTGGAAGATCAACCTATGCCGATCAACATGATAGTGGAAGACAAGGGAGAAATGCAAGGGATCTATTGATCTAAATGCAATTCCTGGAGCATCAATTGTTCTTCCTCCAGAAGTGCAAAAGGCCTCATAGTAACCATGCTTTAATGATGTTTGACGTAGAAATTCTGCTATCCGTGTTCACTCTATCCACACTAAACTAAAAGACGATTTAATTGAGCACATTTGGCAACGTTTTGGTCAGAGGTCTCCCCACTAGTTATTTTTTATAATAACCTCACATAAGATCTTTCATGGAGTTGTTTCTCTTATTAGCATGGTTATTTATATTGAGTAAGCTGACTTACCATTTGTTTTCTTTTTTCAGAATCGTTGATACGAGGTTGATCAACATCTAGCAGCTTATGACAGAGGTCATTGGGTCAGAGATGACGTACTTTTGGCTTTTGGTGCTTCTTCCTCAGCGATGCAGCTATCTGTTTAATATGCTTTTGTGGCTTGAATTAAAATGTACCGGCTTGAATCATGATTATCAATTAGTTCTTCAATTAGTAAGGTATGGATATTTTATTTTATTGTTATGTTTAAAACCTTTGGTCGTACAGTTGTTTATCTTTAGTTGGCCATGTGTATGGCTTGAGTCAAGATGTATGCTACTAGTTGGTTATCTTTAATTGGTTATCAAGCCTCTATACGAAGAGCCACAAAGATAATGCATAGTGTATCCATTTATTTGTGTGTGTATGAAAATATTAAAAGCACAGATAGCTAGCAATATAGATAGCTCTTTGGACTGCTATCTTTTCTGTTTATGATGTGGACTCTCTTCTCTCATAATAAAACAATCAAAATCAGTCTTAATCGATTTATCAAGCCACCAAAACCATCAAATAAACGTGCCGCCGGCGGCCAGCTGCTACTGGCTTTCTGAGCGCAAGGTTGCCGACCAGCACCGCACGAACGGGCACGGGTCCATGGCGCTCCTACTTGTGCCGCCACTCCCGTCATTGCCTAGATTTATTGTTTTTTTTTGAAATTTCTAAAGAATTTATGAATAATTTGACATATATTTCTTTTATGTCAGAAATCCATTAAAATAATTTGTAGTTTTTTTAAAAAAATTCATTTATTTGTGTAATTCCTAAATTACACCGCTCTATCCAATAAATTATACTGAAAAAACTATTATAAATACAACAATAAAGCGATATAAATATAGTTACAAGACACTATTAAACAAAACTGGTTGTTGGGAGATGCTAAAACAACCGGTTGTTAGTTAAATACTTTTTTTTTCTAGAATCCTATATGTTTTTTTTCTATATATATATATATATATATATATATATATATATATATATATATATATATATAATAGAAGAAATGAATTTGTGAAATTTTGACGTTTCAACGGAGCCCTGGACGATGACCTGTGGTGATTATTATATACAGCATCGATTTCCACGTTGAAATTGCCAGAAAAATTTCGTCCGTAGTCCTAGCCGCCAGAATTAATTAAGTTTGGAGGATGGCATTGACGTACCGTTGGACGTAAGAAAAAGACGTCAGTGTGTGTTAGCTCCTCCCCTCCGCTGTTGCATCAACACAGCGACAGCGTCACGTATGGATGACTTTTCTCTTCCGCTGAGCTAGCTCTACTTGCTTGTCTCAGATCCACATACTGTACTTTACTACTGTAATCTTAGAATCCGACATCATCATTATTGATGTCAACCTTAATTAGCTCAAGCAAAGTCTCAATGACAAGTTTCACCTCCTAATTTTCAAGAGATAAAACTTTGACGTAAAACAAGGCTCTCTCACAGTGCAAGGTTTCACGAAAGGTGTCATAACTTCGCGTCTGTTTGGCAGGCCTCCTCTAGAGGAGCTAGAGCCATAGCCATAGCCAGGGAGGAGCCATGTTAAACATTTCACTGGAGAAGTCGTTCAAAGCCGTTTTGGAGGAGTCAGGCTTCTCCAAAACGGCCCCAACTCCTCTAGAATATCCGCAGCGGGTGTTTCTGACCGCCACGATGAATCCTTTCGCCGTAGCGGATACGTCTGCCCGCCGCCGTAAACGAAAACGACCGCCTCACTGTAGTAGTGAGAGCCCATCAAGAGAAGCTCTACCAAACAGACCCTTAATTTACCATTTCGTGGATCCACGCTGTCCTAAATCCTAATCTTCTCCCTTTTTCCCCTCTTCCTTCTCTTCCCTGCATGAAAACACCAAGCAGGGCAGTTCACGGCCATGGCGGAGGCAGCACTCGCGGCGGAAGTGATCGTACTCGCGCCCGGCGGGCTCGGCTCACGACGGAGGCAGTCTGCGCGTGGCCGCGGTGGCCTTGCCTGCCCGGTGGAGGCGGAGGACCTCGCGTCGCAGCGAAGGCGGCCCGCGGATCTCGCCTCCGACGGATCTTGCGTCCCGGCGGAGGACCTCGCGCGTCACGGCAGAGTCAGAGGCGGAGGACCTCGCCCACACGACAGATGTCACATTGGAGTTGGAGGTGGGCCGCGGCCGCGGCGGCCTCGCCCGCCGAGCGGAGGGCCTCGCGTCGGAGGCGGAGGACCTCGCCCACGGCTAGCGGCGGCGGAGCGTCCCGCCCGTCATCCTAGGCTAGTGAAACACGATTGCATTCTTAGTGGAAGTTTTATTGTGATTTTACGGCTTTGGAAACATTGTCCCGCTCGTGTCGTGGGATGAAACCTCTTTCCTTCTCTCTCTCCTCCAGTTTAATAGAAAAAACAAAATTTTATTGATATATATAGTACCATATTTAATTTAATGTGCATGACACTCCCCGTGAAACTCCATTCAAATTGATCAAGGACCAGCAATGCATGGTACAGTGGCTGAAAAGCAAGCTAGCTAGCGTCGTTGAGAAGAAAAAAAAAAACAGGGCCTCTTAGTAGATGCATGAGAGGACAGCAGTGCTGCACCCGTCCGGAGGCCCATGTCATATAAAGGACCCACCAGTACATATTATACTGGTGAGTACTTAGTATATTTTTATTTTTGGATACAGTACAATAAAGGGTTATAAAACTCCTCCTATTTTAGATAAAAAAAATAGTGGATATCTTAGGATAGATTGTGTAGGAGCTGAGTTTTGCTACCACAAATAGTGCACTCCATGCATATGTTTCACGTGACGGTGTTATATAGTGACAATATATGGATGCAGAAAGCTGGAGAACAACGGCCGGCCGGCCGGGGATGGAACGAAATGGATCGGACTGGCCGCGCCGGGGCTAGCTGTACTAGCTAGGTACGTGTGCAGCAGTGCTAGCTGGCCAGATGTTGTGCGAGACCTATGCATCGACCCCCACGGCCACAGGCCACTCGATCAGATCATGCGTATAGATGGGTTATTAAGAACTTGTTGTGGTTGCCTTGCCTACATAGTATCATCACACACACTACATACACCTTCAATCATCCGTCACTTTCTTCCTTCTCTTCCTCACCTTCACTCACTCACTCACTATATATAGAGATAGACGATTCAAACATAGATAGATGCATATATACTGCAGTAGCAAGATCGAGAACGAGAAGCATATATATATATATATATAGAGAGAGAGAGAGAGCGGGCGCGGTGGAGGATCGACTTATACGCATGGAGATGCAGGACGAGGCGGTGCTGCTTCTCGCAACAAGCAGACCGAGGAGGCCAGCTGAAGCAGCAGCTGTCGTCGCCGTGCACCGCATGAACAGCAGCTGCGACGGCAAGCTGAGCTACGCCGACAACTCCGACTTCCAGCGGGTCATCGCCTCCGTCACCAAGAAGGCCAGGCAGGAGCTGGCGGCGGCGCTGTACACCGCCCGAGGCAGACCGGACTCCATGGCCATCGCCGACCTGGGCTGTGCCACGGGGCCCAACGCGCTGCTCATGGTGTCCGACGCCGTCGAGGCCGTGCTGGCGGAGAACAACGGCACCTCCTCGCCGCCGCCCCAGCTGCACGTCTTCCTCAACGACCTCCCCGCCAACGACTTCAACGCCGTCTTCCAGCTGCTGCCGTCGTCGCCGCTCGCCGCCACCGGCCGCTGCCTCGTGTCGGCGTGGCCGGGCTCATTCTACGAGCGCGTCTTCCCTGAGGCAAGCCTGGACTACGTCGTATCCTCAAGCAGCCTGCACTTCCTGTCCAAGGTATAGGTTGGCGATGGTGATGATTTCGTTGAAATAATGACAAGATTGAAACGACGACGATTTCATGCACATATATACATACATCTACAGGCGCCGACGATGAGGGTTGAGCATCCCAACCGGGGCCGCCTCTACGTCTCCGAGTCAAGCCCCGCTGCGGTGATGGACGCCTACCTCTCCCAGTTCCACGCCGACTTCCTGGCTTTCCTCTCCTGCCGCGCCGCCGAGATGAGGCCCCGCGGCCTGCTCATCCTCACCTTCGTCGCCAGGAGGACCGCCCGCCCCACCAAGCACGACTGCTACCTCTGGGACCTCCTCGCCGACGCCCTCATGGACATGGCCGCCGCCGGCCTCGTCGACGAGGACCGGGTCCACGACTTCAACGCGCCCTACTACAGCCCCTGCCCCGACGACCTCGCCAAGGTCATCGCCAAGGAAGGCTCCTTCACCGTCACCACCATGCAGCTCTTCGACACCACGCGCCGCTGCCTCCTCCAGCTCCGCCAATCGGCCGCCGATGACGACGACGACCACGAGCTAATGATGCCGCGGTGGCTAGCCATGGAGACTGCGTGCACCGTGAGGGCGGTCATGGAACCCATGCTGCGAACGCACTTCGGCTGGGACGCCATGGACGGACTCTTCTGCAGGTACAGCCTCCTGCTCGAGGCATACTACAGCAGCAACACCAGCAGAAACAAGGACGACCTCACCAACGTCTTCCTCGTCTTGGAGAAGAAACGCCACTAGCTATCTGCTGCGGCTACAACTTTTTTCTAGCTCCAATCTCCATCGACGATCGTCCTCTCTGTTTTCTTCTAGGGAAAAAAAAATTACTCCCTCCATCTCAAATTATAAGTCATTCTATGAATCTTGGAGAGTTAAAGTTTATGAAGTTTGACCAAATTTATATAATATGATAATAACATATTTGATACCAACCAAGTATCATTAGATTATTTATTAGTTATATTTTCATACTATACCTATTTGATGTCATAAATATTTATGTCTCTTTTTATAATTTTTTATCAAACTTAAAATGCTTTGATTCTTCAAGATTCTTGGAATAACTTACAATTTGAAATTGAGGGAGTAGCTATCTACGTGTTTTCCGTCGACTAGTACTAGCTTAGATCAATTCCTTCCTTCTTACTTTGTCCTTCCATTTGTTAATCTATCTTGTGCTCCTCATGCAGTGCCGTCAGTCAATTATAATGAAGTTTGAAAAAAATAGTACACCCCCCCTTCCATTGTCTTTTACTATATATAAGATACCCACACACCTATATCAAGCTAGATTCAATCTTTAAAATCGAGCTTTAAAATCTTGCTAAGACATGAGAAGAGATGAAATAACGTTCAAAGTCCTAAACATAAAACTTGTTGAAAGAAAGAGGGATAAAGTTTATCATTATGGCATTGTTTCACGGGTGGCTACCGTAACTGTTGAAAAAGGATTTTATGCAATGACCTTTATCAAGAATAAGTTGAGAAATAAAATGGGTGTTAATGTTCTGGATGATTGTCTAGTGACTTTTATTGAGAGGGATATCTTCTTACAATTGAATGAAGAAGAGATCATCAACACTTTCATGGCTATGAGAAGGCATAGGCCTGACAAGAAAAAATAGTGATATGTTGTTCTTCAGCTATTATAGGTATGCAATATTTCAATTCTATATGTTGTTAACAAAGCTCATCTGGCACTGTGAGCTTCGTACCAAGTTAGGTTTTAAGGCCGTGTTTTGTTTAGGACCGTGCTGGTGCCGATCCGTTGGGCCTGGCCCATAACATAGGTGGCGTGCTGCTAGTCCATCACGACCCACCTCAAGGTGGCTGGCTGGCTGGCTGACAGCGGGGCTCCGACTCCGAGCACACAACACAATCCGCATGGATCCCCACCTCAAATTGTCCCCGCTTTCCCTCCCTATTTATCCCTATAATAATGCAAATAATAAATACAAAAAAAAATAATAAATAAATAAAGGTTCTTCGCGTGCCTTGGGGTGTCGTCGGCGAGTTTTCTCCGGCTCATCAGTCAGGGCGGCGCGACCGGCAACCAGCGTTAGCGAGACCGGCGACATGACTCATATCCTTCCCCAAACCCCCGATTAGATCTGCTCGTTGGGGCGCTCTTCCTCTAATCTATCTTTTGCTTGTATACGATCTCGATCTCGATCTGTTTCGTTGTTTCGATTCTGTTATTCCTTAACTCGTGCGCACGCGGCAACCAGCGTGACCGTGACCGTGAGCGCGCGGCGGCGCGGAAGCCCAACGCCAAGGCCTCTCAGGACGGGCTCACCCGGAGCAGCGCCGCGAGAGGTTGGATCTATTTTTATTCTGTTTGATTTGATTCCATCCTTCTCTGGCTCCGGCATGGCCAGATCTCGGTTGCTTGCCGCTGACCCTTTCCCGATCCGGATCTTTGTTGTTGCCAGGGACAAGAAAGCGCTGGAGGAGAAGGCGGCCAAGAAGGCGCAGCAGGCAGCGGCCGGCGGCACCGGGACCTCCACGGACAACAACAACAAGAATAAGGCAGCAGCTGGCAAGAAGTAGGCGGCACTGGCGGCGCCGCCACCTCTGTACGATTATCGATCGATACCTTTAGCTTGTAACTTGTTCGCATCCTCGTAGATGCGATGCTTGTTGGGTCGTAAACTCGTCTTCTGTTACTCTGATGATATCGACATTTGGTGATGATGATAATAATACATGGTGTTCTGGTTTTGTGGGTTATTTTTTTCCCCTGGTTTTGCTATGGCTTCCTGTTCTCTCTTTGAGTGGTTGTCCTATCGATGGATGGGAATTCTCTTAATAATAACTAGTTTATTTAGAGGACGAATTAGGATGTGAAGGAACTTTTTCTTGTCATTGTGAACAATCAGAATATGATATGTCGAAATAGGAAATTAGATTCTGCTGTTGTGCTCTTCTATTTCTGCAATTCAGTTATTACCAAGCTAACATGTACTACTCCCGCCCTCCAAAAATAAGTGCCCATCTTACAGTTGGATGAGTCAATCAATCTTTAAGTAGTTTGACCAAATAGTAATGTTTACGATACCAAACAAATATATATAGACATCACTGGATTAATCACATCATTCATCACAGTATAAACCTATTTATTGGAGTTACAGTTATTAGTTATGTTTTCTAAAAATCTGGGACGGAGGAGGGAGTACTTCCCTATGGCACAACAGTGTTTGAGTGCTCAACACACATATCTTATAGATAAAAAATAAAGTTAATCAAGCCAGACCATGTCAAGTACTTAACTACTTACTGAATTTTAGCTAACCAAAAGTTCAAAAGTTAATTCTCATGAAATTCTTGCTTGCCGGCATGCGTTGCTACTTAATTATTGTTGGGTTGTTGATAGCAAACGAGATGGTATCAAATTCCATCTATTTTGAATTGTTAACATTTTAAGTTATAATAGCAATTTACAAATAATATCACATCAATCGATGTTTGAAAAATTGCAGTGACTCACGATGTAATTCCACTAGCCAATCAAAATGTGTTCCTGTTGATTTTACATGATTTTTCATACTCAAAATGTGTTCAATGCTTTTATATCCAAGCTGAAAAAAATGTATCCCTTTGTATTGTTTGAAGCATTGTGCATGCCTTAAAATATCTCACATCATTCGGTATAATATTCGGAATGTGACATTGAGGATGTGAATTGAAAAATCTGTTTGTTATATCAGTGTGATATTTTCTCAGTCTAGCTCCAGTAATTCTTGTTATGAGATTGTCCACTCTGTGGATCCCTTTTGTAAAATGGACCTGGTGTTGTTTGAATTAGTTCAAGATGTGTAGACTTGGTGCTGTTCGCTTCTGATTCCAACCGCTGTCTGTGCTGCCGCTGTACAGCTCAGCCGTTCAGCAGCCCAAACAGCTGCATCGGTTAAGGCTAGCCGTTCCGCTGCAGGCATCCTCCCCCTATACTACTATGATTCCTCTCTCTCTCTCTCTCTCTCTCTCTCTGTTATACGCGATGTAAATCTTGACACTTGGGTTTGGGTCTGGGTCTGGGAGCCGTGAGGGTCCCTTCTTCCCTGCTGTGCAGTCGCCTCCATCGCCACACTTCTCCCTGCCTCGCTGCCAGTGCCTTCTCCCACAATGCCTGAGAATTGATATGTGCTGGCTGCTTCCCTGACGCTGAGGGGAGGGCAGCTGCGCCATATTCTCCACCACGCCGCGCCTGTCTTCACCTTTGCGTTCACGCAAGGAAGATGCCCAGCGGTGGGCCGATGTGGAGCTGAGACCAACAGCCACCACCACCCGAGCATTGCCTGGCCCTGTTTGCACATTGTCAACTACCACCACCGCCAAGCTGTCACCGTCTGCACATACCCCATTGGTGAGCACTCTTATTCGCCCAGACGATTCTCATCCTTTCTTGCATCTTCATGTTACTTTGTTGCAATACTTTGAAGTTTTGATTATAATCTTGTCATATTGATTTTCCTTAATTTGTTGGCATGCTCCGTACTTTGGACAAAGCTTGCAGATACTGAAGTGAGCAAAATCAGCTCAGACTTGTACAAGGTGAACTCTGATTAGCCTTATTATCTGTCCTTATTAGCTTATACTCTATTGCAGGACATGATACATGGACCTTTCATCTCGAGTTACAAGATCAACAAATTAATAATTCTGCTGCCGCTGTGAATCACCTGTTTTTGGTCTCCTAAGATGTTACTACAGCAATAATGCCCATTTGCCGATCGCCTATGTATTTTTAGTTACATAGCTTGTGTTAATTATTGCTGTAGGATGAATACTTGGTTTTCAGGAAATGATTGAAGGGCAACTGGTACAGTTAAAGGTAAGAAGCTGGGAACGTGGAATTCAGAGGAAATTATACCCTTTGTTTTAAGCAAAAAATTGAATGTGTCCTATGTTCATTGAATATGAATTTAACCTGTACAAAAATGCATAATATTGGCAAAGTGTCTGTCTAACAGGTTGCAAATCAGTTTGGGTTATGGTAATTCTGTTATCTATTGTTGTTTCTTGATTTAACAACTATGTGATGATAATGACAAAAGGTCTGACTATTGTAGGAAGAAGGAACCACCTGCTATTTATATTGTAACACAAGATATTTAAACATTACAACTGCATCTAGTCTTGTTACATCTCAACAGTTAAGTAAAGAGAATGTTTATAATAAATTTTATTTCGCATAGATTCTGAAATCGAACTGCGGTGTTTTTAGTGTGAAGTGTTACTTTCGTGCAATAGGGACCAATCTTCCTATCAATCATCGGTGAATGTCTAATTTTTGTAGATTGTCAAGCACTGAACATTTGGATCAACTAGCGACTAGCGGTTTATCTGGTGAGACATGGGGGGAGCCATAGGTGTGTCAACAGCGTCTGCATCTTCATGGTCTATTGGATGTGGAGTAGAAGACAGTCGCCTGCCCTTCCAGGAGCTGAGGGGTCACCTGTGGGTAGCTCTAAATCTTGACAACAGTAAGAAATGCTACACAAATTTCTGTCTCTGTCCTCGTGCATTCCATTGGTTGCAATAGGACATTAGTGGCCCAACCATGGGCTGAAATCTACACGGCAGTGATCACATTGAGGCCTTAGGGATGCACCTATGGGCACGTGGCACAAGCCAAAGACAAATGGCAGAAATGTTTGGTTGGTCACTGAACGCCATTAGTAGGAAGTTGGTGAAGTGTTGGATGCCGCGTATCTTTTGCATATACAATTATTAGGACTAGGGATCCAACCTTCAGATTTGTGCATTCTAAATTGCAACCATTATCATCCTTTTTTTTGATGGATGCATTGGAGCTATAGATGGAACCCACATTCCAGTCTCAGTCGATGAGAGAGTTTTGATGATTTTTAATACAGTGTCATTTCCATGGGGACTCTGCTACTTTTAGTTTGAAAGGGTATTTCACAGGTTATCAAGGTTTGTTTTTTGATCCTGGAGTGCTTAGTAGCTGCGTTATGACTGCTCTGTTGGTCGTATAAGTCATTGTTGACAATTCATAAGCTTTCGAGTTTACATCATTAAGAGTGATACATTATATGTTGTTTCATGCTATATAAATAGATACTAAGTCATTGTTGACAATTCCTTAGTTTTCAAGTTTACATCATAAACAGTGATTCATTATATATTTGTTTCATATTATATAAATAGATACAAATCCAATTTCGAATAGAAAAGCCATTACAACTTAGGGCCTGTTCGGAAGAGTCGGATGTGGTCTAGTTTCCAGGATCTTTATAGCCCAGGTTCAGGAAGTGCAGCAGCCCAATAAAAGTGTTTGAATGTGCTGTGCCGTGAAACGGATCCATTCGTGGGCCGCTAAGGGGTATTTAGGTGGAAAAAGAAAATATCTTGTGTAGGTAAATTTTTTCTTCATAGAGTTGTCAAGGTGTCGGTCTGTACATCACCGTAATCAGCGTGAGGCACTGCGTCAGCAGAATCAGAACTAGAGAACCACCAGAAGAAGAGGAAGCCCTGCTCTGAATTGGAGCTCCGCTGTCTTCACTGGCCACCGTCGATCTTCAGCTCTGTGCACACCCTCTTCCCCTTCATATCTCTGTTCTTTCTCTCTTGACCCTTCACTCCCAAGTAGCCATTGTCAATCTGCAGTCACTGTCTACCTCTCTTCCAATCGAGCAGCAGGTGAGCTCCATCAATCTACTTCTGCCTCCTCTAAGTGCCAATCCCCCCACCCCGCGGACGCACGTCTCTTCCCGATACTGGCCCAAGTTCGCAAGCCGCTCCCATGGCCCACCCTTTGCAGATCCACCTGCTGCAAGAGCCACAGAAATGGAATTGAAGTGGCATCCTCTCTGTCTCTCTCCTGATGGTTTCTTTGTCGTGAGTGGTGGCTGGATTCGGCTCGCCGGTGATGGTGAAGCAAGCTCCAGCTAGGAGCCGCCATACCCTACAGTGGCACATGGGGAATTTTGTGGCTGTTTTTAGGATACTAATCATGTTCTCCAAACAATAATCCAGGTACTAGACCTATGTGCATATAATTTCCTAGGCATTAATATTATATATATTCCTATGATGATAATTTTCCTAAATTGCCAAGCAGGTGGGGAGGGAGTGCCATGTGCAGGGCTGTAATACCTTGCTTGAAATATTTTCCTAGTATATAACCATGACCTTTTCCCACCATTTGGATTCTTATAGTTGCTTGAAATCTTATAGTTGTATGATCATTCCATTTAGTAATAGTCCAAGTAAAAAAAAAATGATCCCTGGTGAAATGTCTACTTGATCTGTATGGGAACAGCAAAAGATCTGAATCAATTTTTGCTTGTCATTTCATCAAATCTGGATTCTGATATCTAGAAGTCGATATTTATTCATAGTTTTATCTTCTTCACAAAGCTTAGTGCTGTTCTTTTTATGGTATTTCAGTTCTATTTGATTCATTTTATTTTGATGCGTCCATTGTTCAGATTGCTTTTTGTTCTTTAAATTCTTTACTACTAACATGACATGCTGTATTATCTCTGCAGGACAGGCAACAGGAATATGGAGTAACAAGGCAGGGATGACCATGTAAGAAGTCTCTCTAAGAAGTAAGAATATATATAACCTTGCATATATGGGTACTCAATTTTCCTGCTAACTTATGATGGCTAAGGCTAACCAGGATTCAGGAAGGGGGTCCACTTCGCCCCCACCTTTGGCCCGATTCTAGCTGCAATAACCCTATGCCAAGACGAATCAAGCCCGCTGCCTCAACCTAAGGCTGTGGTTCTGAACCACCTGATTTGGCCCTGTTCGTTTCACTGAAATTTGGCTTATGCTGATTTGTTGTGAGACAAAAACAATGTTGGTTAACTAAAAAGTAGTGCTGAATTAGTGCGGATAAACATGGCCACATGGAGAAAGAGAAGACAAGATCTGTGGTTGCTGTGGGGATCACGCACACGCACCGGTTCAAGGCCCTTGAAGTTTGTGACAAGAGTTGTGCTTTACATGCCAGTGCTGAGGCGAGGCGGTAGTGCAGTACTGCAGTGTTAGGTTGTGATGTTGGAGTGGTGGTTTGTATGAGAGCGCAGCTTAGGGCCTGTTTGGTTTAACCCACTAAAGTTTAGTGCCCCTAAAGTTTAGTGGCCTCATGTTTGGTTCCACCCACTAAGAGCAACTCCAGCCCAACCTGCAAATCAGGGCTCCTTTTTTTCATTTGCATCCCGGCCTGCAAAAAATAGGGGCCCAAAATTACATCAAACTCCAGCCCAACACCCTATCCACACCGGTTCCGACTCCCCGCCCGCGCCCCGACCTGCGCCGGCGCCCCGCCCGCGCCGCCGCACCCGCACCTGCGCCGGCGCCCCGCCCGCACCGGCGCTCCGACCGCGCCGCCTGCTCCGGCTCCCCGCCCGCCGTCCTCGCGCCCTCCTCCCCTGCCGCCCTTTCCTTCCATCGGCGGCCGAGTTCAAGTCTGTGGCCGAGCGCAAGAGGCGCGACAAGGTCAACCGCGCGGCGGCCTCCGCTTCGTCGCCGGGCAGGAGCGCTGAGGTACTCTGGTAAAGTCTGAACTCACTCCATAAGTCTTCACCGGACTGCTGAGGTACTCTGGTCACCACCAAACTGAGGATGCTGAGGTGATGCCAGCAGAGAGCAACATCTCTGACGTGAAGCTGAAGTTCACCGGTCTTTCGCATGTGTCGAAGGCGACAGCATCCCATGACTGCAGGCTCTGCGGCAAGGTCTTCACATCCAGCAAAGGATTGGCGAGCCACAAGAAGTTTCACAAAGTCCATGATCATGAAAATGTTGCAGCATCCCCCAAATCTGAAACAGGAAAGCAGCTGCTTGAGGTGGATCTCAACCTTCCAGGTCTCAATGACAGGAACTACAGCAGGAGGAGTCCAAAGTCTGAACTCACTCCAGGTCTCAATGACAGGAACTACAGCCGGAGGATGCTATGTAATAAGAAAATCTGTAATTGTGATACTACAAGAGAATAAGATGTACTTGTATTTCTGTTGTTTTTCATGAGAACATCACCCTGTGTTGACTTGTATAAAAAATCTGTTGTTTTTCTGATCTGAATATAAGTTTTCAGATTGTAAGTGGCTGACCATATCAAAAAACCTGTGAGCTGTAAGTTTTCAGAGAATAAGACACTTTTTTCAGTTCTCTTTGAGTGCTTGAAGAAGAGCAGAAAAGTAGCTCAGTTCTCTTTTTCAGTTCTGATGTACATGTTATCTTTGGATCAAATAGATCAGTTATCTTTGTAATTCAGACAGTGCTATCACATTATGAACAAATTATGTGGGTTCAGACAGTGCTACAGAAGGCTGCAGCAGAGCAGAGCAAAAAGAAGGCTGTGTAATTCTGAATTATCTTTGTAATTCTTTGTAATTCTCTTGTAGTTATCTTTGGATTGAGAACAAAAAGACAGTGCTACAGAGGTCAAAAAGAAGGTTCAGACAGTGTTATCTTTGTAATTCTGAATTATCTTTGTAATTCAGACAGTGCTACAGAAGGCTGCAGCAGAGCAAAAAGAAAAAAAGGGAAAATTTCAGAGTTCTGAAAAATAGAGATAAGTTCAGTGCTTGTGCTAACAGCCTGTCTCAGAGTTCAAGTTTCAAAAAAATAGCACTCAGAGATCTGAATATTTTGTAATGCTCAATATTTTTGGTCTGCTTTGTGGTTTGTTGGTTCTTTTTCTTTCTACTAATTCATACACTAGAATCATAGTTACCACTGAATATTACCTAGATCAGTTCTGCTACATAATCAGCTGCCTGAAGAGTTACCCTTTCTTCTGCTGAGATTGCCCTGAGGCCATTCAGACAGTGCTAGAACTGATCAAATACATGCCAAAAAAAACTAATAATTGCTACTTTATAGGAGATTCAATTAGTGCTAGAACTGATTAAAAATACTTCCAATTCAGTGCTAAATAGAGATAAGTACTTTCAGTGCTAGCCTACTGTACTAATTAGAGTTAAGTACAGTAGAGAATTATTTTTTTGGTGCTACCACCAATTATAGGAAGATTGACAACTTATCTCTTCAGACATTCAGACATGTACAGTAGAACTGAACTGCTTGGAGAGGCTTCTTTGTTCTCAATATCTTGACGAGTACATGCTGTCCCTGTGTAAAATACATGTTGTCGCTGTGTAAAATTCATGCTAGTTCAGTGCTTGATTTACTGATCAGCTTGATTTACTGATCAGGTTGGTATATTATCAGCTTGGCTGTTAAAAATTCATGCTGCCCCTGTCTAAATTCAGCTTGGCTATTAAAAATTCAGTGCTAAATTCCATTTAGAAGTGTAAACATAACTAAATAGAGAGGATCAAATACATGCCAAAAAAACTAATAATCGACACAACTAAATATAAAGGATCAAATACATGCCAAAACAATTATTTGGAACAAGAGTTCAGTCTGTTGATGGGATTCAGTAAAGTAAAGTTCAGAGTTCAGTCTGAACTGAACTGAAGATTAGTAGTAGTAGGACCATTAAATTGACCTGTATTCAAAATTGACCTGTACTCAAAATTGATAGTAGTAGGACCATTAAATTGACCATTAAATTGGAACCAAAGAATGCAAGCTGTCAAGTGTAACCATTAGTTCAAGGACAGCAGGTACAACCAAAAAAATAGTTCAGCTGCCCACACATACAAGGAACTCAAGCAGAACATGATCAGAGCTGCCCCCATACAGCTCCTGCTTTTTTCAAGTGCCCAGCTCCTACTTTCAGGTGCCCATACATACAAGGAATCCACAACCCACATACAGTAAGTATGTGTGGACACCTGTGTTTGTAAACAGTAAGTATGTGTGGGCTCACAAGAATCACCAGAATTACATACAATAGTTCAGTCCCCAAGCTTGGTTCAGAGATTTAAACTGAGTTCCCCAACCATGGTTCCTCAAGCAAGCAATCCAACCAAAATCACTAACAGTCCACACCACTTTAGTAAGCAGACAAGTATGCAATCATCAATACAATACTATATAATCACTAACAGTCAATATCTGCAGTATGGGTGATAAATGAACAAGTTGCTCAAACTGACAACACATATGTGTCCATCCTCATTACATGTGTCTGATAACTTATAAGAACTTAAATTAAATATCCTAGACTCCACTCTCACCACTAGCCGTCTCGCCTACACTAGCACTTGTCGCTTTCGCAATCTTCGCTCTCTTGGCCAACACATATGTCCTTTGATCATCGTCCATGGTGGTCACATCATAGAACATAATTTTCTGTTCCTGCTCCCAATGTAGTTGCTTCTCCTCCATCTCAATCCTGCGCTGCTCAAGCATCTGATCCTTCTCCCACCTTTCTTTCTTCATCTTATGTTCCTCGGTCTTCATTACCATCAAGCTTTGCATCATATCCTTGTACTCGTAATCTCCTTCATTCTTTTTCAGCTTCTCTTTGGATTCCTTCCTACCTGGAGGTCGGGCTTTCTTGGCAGAAATGATTGAGGATCTCTCTTGGCCTTGGGCGGTTGACTCATCGTCTTGTACACTTCCTCCTGGGAGGTTGAGGTTGAGCTCTCTGGACTTGGACGGCCTCTTGTTGCCTTCAAGTGTTGATTCAAACTTCTGAGTATGCCTCAACGTGAGCCAGCAATGTTCAAATTGACAATTTTTGTTGCCCTACGTTTTTCTGGCATACCTTGCTTGGGCTTCAAGCAGCTGCAACAAAGATCAAGTGCATGATTGGATATATAGCAATGACAAGATATATAGCAATAACAAGATAGGATGAACCAATTACATGCTCCTTGTATGGGATGCCGCTTGGATGACGACGCTCAACCTCCTCGTAGTAGCCTTGGAATTTCATGCACTCCTTTAGTATGTTCCCAAAGCGATGCTCGAGTGAATTTGCACTCCTATCGGACTCAAAGTCCCTATTCTTGTGGAAATCATTTGTGATTCTCTCCCAATAAGTTTTTCCTGCCTGGTCATTCCCTATGATAGGGTCATTGCTGATATGAATCCAAGACTTGCAAAGTTAGATATCTTCAAGATTAGTGTAGTTGATACCTCGCTTGGATGATCCTTTGCCGCCAGTACTTGGAGTGGCATCCTGCTGCCTCAACAACTCCAAATCATCATACACTTCCTGTGTCATCATGTTTGAGAAATATCCGCCTGCACTTGAAGCCCTTGGTTGCTGGCCAAGGAGTCACGGAGAAGCACAATAATTAGACAAAATGTGGATGTGTATCTGTAAATAATGACAACAGATACACATACCTCTGTGTTTTCTATGCTAGCTATGCATAGCAAATACATACATATATATATTACCATCAAAACATTAAAAGGTGAGCTGGTGGCAAATAATGGGGGAAAGCTCTAAAAGATATTCGCATCAAAACAAGTCAATGGTTGTTGACAACAGATCAGATCAGGTAATCAGGAAGTATCTAGCCTGGCACAAAAAGAAGCAGGCTGTAAATTAAATAAACCTTGTAAATAATGTATCATTGACTCGAAGCAACAAGCTAGTTGCAAGTGAATTAAAGTCCCTTTCAACAAGCTAGTTGCACAAAACCAAACTTTTTTTTTCTTTGGACTATTTCTTCAAAGACTGAATCCTTTGAAGAACTAGCTCTCTAGTTATCATAAAAAATTGTGTCAAATCTAAAAAGCAGCTAGAAAAATAAACTCATCTCAACTAAAAAAGACAAAATCCAACTCTGAAACAGCTAAAGGCTAAAACCAAAATAAAAAAGACAAAACCCAACTCTGAAACAGCACTCACTTCAGACATAAAACAGTTTAGTATGTCCAATCCATTATTTCCAGTCATCAAGGGAGGAAGATTTTTGTGAAATTAACTGAATAGTCTGAACTCCTATTCTTTAACAACAATATTATTTGTCTCTATTTGTTCATTGTATTTACAGACCATATAAAGCAAAGAGTTTTACTTGGTCAAAATGGCAGTGCTATGCTTCTTAGTTTATGTTTGGTGAAAGGTTATGGGTATTTCAATTGAGACCTAGAACTTCCTATAGGAATACACAAGGAAATAACACAACTGGTCAAAATAGAGCAGATCAGGTCAGGTCTGGGAGGAAGTGAGCACTGTCATAGTTTGGTAATAGAACCAAACTAATAATTGCCACCCCAGCCAGGCAAGCCAAACTAATAATTGAGCAGTGTCATTAGAGCACTGTCATAAGTGAGCACTGTCTACTTCCTCAAGAGAGGATACAGCTTATAAGCTTAACTAATGGACATTACCCCATGGTAAAAAGGATTTTCTTAATTGCATATAAACAAGGCCAGTGATTTTTGCTACAAAGCTCTTAGCCCCAAACTCCCAAAAAGAAGATATATTCACAGAATGGAAGAATTAGATGGCAGTGGAAACAACAAAAGAACATTTTATTAAAATACAAATAAACTTTTAGAAGATGTTTTGTGCTGCAGAGGCCAACAAAGATGTATAAAGATTAGACTACTAGGGCAGAAGTTCATTTTTACAGATATTAACATCAACAGAGTCAGCATGAAAAGAGAGTAACCCAAGTAGTTTCTCAGTTCAAATCACTAATCAGTGGTACCATCTAATAATTCATAGCAAAATTATAAAGACTGGTACACTGTTTTGCTGTGTTTGTTGCTGAAACCAAGGGATTAACTGTACAACTGCTAAATGAGCTGTCTGGTTTGCCATAATTCAGTGGTACCATCTAATAATTCATAGCAAAATTAGTATTGGAGCTAGACTGGACCATAATTCAGTGCATATATATATAGCAGTATTGGAGCTATACTTCAGCCCCAACCATAGCAGTGCATATAGCAGTATTGATACTAATTTAGTGCATATAGCCACTATAATGAAAATCTTAGGAATTAATGAAAAGGCTATTAGACTGAACTATGGTTGTATATAGCACAACCATATTACTGTTGGGGCTGAAGTCATTAGTGTTGGAGCTAAATCTCACCGAATAGTCAGGCGTCCATTGGTTGGGGATGAAGTCGTCGCCGGTAAGGTCATTGTACTCTGCTGGTGATGTTGTGCTGCTGCCGGCGTCCCAGGTGGCGGCGTGAGGCTCCGTGAAGGTCAACGCGCGAGGGGTGAGTAGAGGCTGGTCGTTGGGGAGCCGAGGAGGTAAGCCACTGCCGGGAGGAGGCATCCTGCCGCCGACGCTGCCGGGAGAAGGGGATTCTTGGCGATGAGGGAGGTTGGCAGTGAGGGGAATCGAGGAAGATGGGCGATGAGGAGCAACGAAGGGTCGCCGTTTCGTGGCAGCAACCGGACGGGGAGGCAGCGCGCCTCCAGAGAAACCTGGCGCCGCCATGTTCGCCGGAGCCGGTAGTGAGGGCGACGGCGCGGCGCAGGTGGCCACGCGGGCGGCGGCGCGACGCAGGCAGGTGGAGGAGAGAACCGAGAGCTCGTCGTCTGGGCGGTTGCTCCCGTCGGTGACGCGGTCCCCTCAACAGCTCGCCGGAGCGGGGGCGGATCCGGCCGTGCTCGCCGGAGACAGGGGTAGAGGACGCCGGAGCCTAGGTGGATCCGGTCACAGCCGGGGCGACGCAGCCGGGGCGAAGGCGCGGCACAACATAGGTGGATCCCTCCACAGCTCGCCGGAGCGCAGGCGCGGCGCAGGCAGGACGCGCCCGGGGTGGGGAAAGTGGGGTGGGCCCCACCGAATAGGGGGCTCCTAGACCTGGGGGGCCTGAGATTAAAATTTGAGGGGACATGTAAAATGGGAGCCCAAGTAGGGGCTCCATTAGAGTTAGAATTTTGTCCAAACTCTTATAATTTAGAATAGGGGTCCAAGTAAGAACTTGGGCTGAAGTTACTTTAAAACACATGTCTCATGTACACTTTAGTCACTTTTAGCTACTCTTTTATGACTAAAAGTCACTAAACTTTAGTGGTCTCTAAATTTTAGTCAAGGTGTTTGACATTTAACCAAACACAGTGGTGCTGTATCGTTGGCAAAAGAAATGGGAACTAACGTGCGTGTGTTGTGCTGTCTGTGACTCAGACCGTGGTTTTTTTTTCTTCCACATTTTTTTTTCTGTATGATTTCAGTGTGCAACTAGCAACGAGAGGGAGCTCAATTGGATGGAGGGTGCTGTTTGGCAGTAAGATCCATGGCTCGCTCTAGTAGATGTTTTAAGCACCTTTGTATTACCGTGTGTTTTTGGCATGTGATGAGCAAAAAAAAAAAAATCTGTCTAGAGAAATATCGTGCGTGCATGTTGCCGAGCAGCGATGCTAAATATGCGATGATGGATGGATGGAATGATAGGATGAGGAATGACGAGAGATGCGCATGCGTGAATCATGAGGAGGGTGACGAACTGACGAAAAGCATCTTCGCTTGAAGCAAAACAATTGGTATGGATATGATGGATCCACCAGCAGCAGCATCATTTAGGACTCTGGATCCGGATGGCCAGGGCCAATTTGCCCAGTGCGCATCTATCTACTAGTCTAGTCTAGACATGCATAAGAGAGATCTTGTCCTAGCAGCTAACTAGCACAGCATACAATCGACGGAGTGATGGATTGCGAACGCGACCAACCGAGACTCGATGCAACTCACACAGTAATGCTACTAGTGGTGGTGGCAAGTGGCTAGCACGCCACCTTCATCGTTCATGCAATGCAACCAACCTGCTGAGCAGAGCAGAGCACTCAGCACTAGAGCCATTATTCAACGGCTGGCAAGGCAAGGATATATAGGAGACAGCCCAGCCGCAGCTAGCCGGCCAGAGAACTAGTACTCCATTATTCCACTCCACTCCTATCCTATCTATATACAAGCAGCTAGTAGCAAGTAATCTCCACTCGACTTTGGACGGAGTCACATGCCCAACAGCCCAAGCAAGCATCCACTAGAATGGACGACGACATGCACCGCCAACTCCGATCAGCAGCAGCAGCAGCAGCGTCGTGTCAACAAAGCAGCAGCAGCAGCAGCAGCAGCAGCAGCTTCTCCTTGTTTGGCACCTGCCTCTTCTTGTTAGTAGCAGCCATCTACTGCATCGTGCTCATCAGAAGTTTGATCAATAATAAATTGAAATTCCAAGGTAGTGGTAGTAGTAGTAGGTGGAGGAGGAATAATAATGCAGCAGCAGACGCCGCACCTCCACCGCCACCGCCGGGACGTAGCAGCTGGTGGTGGTCCGTGGTGGAGACGCTGTCCTTCGTGGCCGCAAACAGCAGCGGCAGGGGCTTCTACCACTTCGTGGAATCGCGCCACCGCAGGTACTACGGCTCCCCCTGCTTCCGCACCGCGCTCTTCGGAGCCACCCACGTCTTCGTCTCCTCGCCTGACGCCGCCAGGTCGCTCCTGTCCGCCTCCGACCACGCCTTCTCCAAGCGCTACGTGCGCACCGTCGCGGACCTCCTTGGCGAGCACAGCCTCCTGTGCGCCTCCTCCCACGACGCGCACCGCGCGCTGCGTCGCGCCGTCGCGCCCCTCTTCAACGCCCACGCCACGGCGTCCCTGGCAGCCAACTTCGACGCCCTCACGAGGAGCCTTATCAAGCGCGACTGGGCAGCGAGGACGACGATGACGGGCACCAGCACCGCCGTCGTCGTGCTCGATGCTGCGCTCGACCTAACTTTCGAGGCCATCTTCGACATGCTCATCGGGACCGGGACGACGACAACGCTGCTGCAGCGGCCCGACGTCAAGAGGCGGCTGCAGAGCGACGTGCTGGCCGTGACGCGGGCCATGCTCGCGTTCCCGCTCAGGCTGCCGGGCACCAGGTTCCACGCGGGACTCCGGGCCAGGAAAAGAATCGTGGACCTGCTCAGGCAGGAGATAGCCTCCAGGGAGAGACACATCATGGCCTACATGGAGGAGGAGGAGGACGACGATCACCATCAGCACTACAGCAGCAAGCACCACGACTTTCTGCAGACCCTTCTTCTTCTCAGGATGAGGAGGAGGAACCAGCACCACCAGTCACCACCACCATCGAACGACGACGACGACCTCTTCCTCACTGACGACCAGATTGCCGACAACATCTTGACGCTCATCATTGCCGGTATATATGTTTGTTAAATAATTGCTGTTGCTTGTGCATGTTCTTATTATATATCCCTTATTATATTATACTGTACTAAAAAAATGACAGGCCAGGTTACGACAGCAAGCGCAATTACATGGATGGTCAAGTATCTGGCTGACAACAAAGACTTCCAAGAAACCTTAAGGGTGCGTGGGTGTCGAATCTGAATCTGTTCTTGATCGATGCAAACTAATTTTAATTAAATGCATATATATATGCAGTCGGTTCAGCTGGAGTTGGCAATGAAGCAGCAGCATGCGGATGCCCCCCTCACGCTCCAACATCTCAACAGCATGGAGCTTGCGTACATGGTCAGAGTCCCCACTCCACTACTAGCTAGTAAATCTGTCTGATATACTAGCCGGCCTGAACATGCATCCACAACAGTAAATCTGTCTGATATACTAGCTAGTAGCTATACTATATATACATATATAAAATTAATTTGGATTCTGATTGCATCATATATAGACGGTGAAAGAATCATTGAGGATGGCGAGCATAGTTTCCTGGTTTCCAAGGGTAGCACTCGAGGACTGCCAGGTTGCAGGTATCTATCGATCTGCTTTCATTCAATTTCATTTTTCTTCAGTAGCATTTTATGACATATATATGTATATGTCCGTATTAACATACAACACAATAAACACTACAGGGTTTCACATCAACAAGGGGTGGATTGTGAACATTGATGCGAGGGCACTACACTATGATGCAACACTTTACGACAACCCCACCATGTTTGATCCTTCAAGATTCATCAAGGTACGTAATAAGTTGACTAATATGGATATTTATAGCTAGTTTCAACTTCAACCCCACTGTATATGATCGATATTCCCTTTGATTTACACCAGGGAGAGGGAGAGGATATGCGTAGGAAGCAGCAGCAGCAGGCTCCGTATAGCTTCCTGGTGTTCGGAGCAGGCGGAAGAACCTGCCTGGGGATGAACCTCGCCAAAATCATGATGCTCATTTTTCTGCACCACCTTGTTACAACCTGGAGGTACATACACAAACAAAACACACAGCAGCAGCATATATCACCAACATTATATTATATTGTAACGATAATTAGTATACACAAATTAAACTGATTGGTACTAATTGAATCGTCCAGATGGGAGATGGCCGACGATGACCCAAGCCTTGAGCAGTGGGCAATGTTTCCCAGGCTCAAGAGCGGATGCCCCATTCACCTCACACCCATATGATCGGCCGGATCAGCCAGTGCAACAAGAAGCATGCCATGTACAGTAGTACTTACTACTATAGCTAGCTCAGCTAGTAGGCGGCAGCAGGAACGTACGTTTCTTCAGGCACACGCTGAATTTGCACGGGAAATATAATTCAGACAAGAAAATAATGTATCGGATGTGTATGTATGTGTAGTACACATACTCGTATAATAATCAAATAAAGAATCCCCATATATAATACAAGACATACTTTATTTTTACCTGTTGATCACCTTTGTGTATGATCAGGTGATGGGTGCTTTGGTTTGGCTCCTCTCTTCAACGTGATTTTTGGGCGGCTGTTGCTCATCCTCCTATTTGGTTTGGCGGAGTCAACAAGTTGGTGGGTACAGATAGCCTCAAATAACTTTAATAGGACTCCTAACTCTCACCTCTATCCTACTTTTAAGGGCCGAGAGACAAAATAAAACTCAATTCAGCGGTGTTCCTCCTCGCCCTCAAAAGTAGTAGACCTCAAATCTTCTCATTGAGTCCTCATGTCTTAGAGGTCCACAAACAGCCTCCACTTCTCTATTTTGATGGTTCATCTCCCACCCTTTCTGGAACCCGCTCGCCCAAGAGCGGCTCATCGCCGCCCAACACCTGGCCCTTCACCTAGACCCTGTCCCCGGTTCTTCTCGACGACGTCGAGATGGACGAGATCCGCCTTAGGTCCCTGGCACCTCCTGTCGAGGTTGTGGCCAGGCCTCACCCCGATGCAACTCCTCACTACTTCCCTATCTCTGGTGGCCGACTCTCTCCTCCATTGCCACTTTCCTTTCCTATCTTGATTCTGGTGGTCGGCTCCTGCTCCTCTGATTCTTGGTTCTCTTCTCTCCCCCTCGACGAAGTTCCTTCCCCTCTCCCGATGACTTCTCTCAATAAGGCGCGCGACGATGCTCTTCCTCCCTCGATTCCTAGCGTTCTGACCGAGACAAGCAAGTCTTAGGTTTCATTCTCCGTTGAAATAAATATGAGGGCCGGCCACCGGTAGAGTACAACCCATAAAACAAGATCCTTAGAAATGGAGGAAGCTCTCAAATTAAAAGTAGAGGTCTTATCGTAAGGTCTTCTATTGGAGTTGGCTCTGGTGTAAAACGAAGAGAGGAAAAAAATAAAAAGAATAACGTGTTGATGTGCTAGCGAGGAATCTTCTGGAACAGTTGTCTATTTTTGCACTTGGTGTCAACGTTAAACAAATAATTTTCTCTTTTACTCAAATCTACCAACCAAATATTAGAGCTTTTGCTAATCTAGTGTCTTTTGACATGGCAAGCTTTGTACCTCCTCACGACATTATCCAATTTCGAGAATCCTAACCGGATTCAAACAGGGCGTTAAGGGCGTCCTTTGCTCCTAGCAGTAGCTAATGTGGCTCTAAGAAAAATAATAAAAAGATGTGTTACGATCTTATGAGCCGCCGCACGACATTGTAATCTGACTCTTGATAATTATAACAGAACCGTCCAAATTATAAGAGATCAAGTACTAAAGTAGCTGAATCAACTGTCACTTAAGAGCACTTGAGCCCATATAATCCCGGTAGTCCGCCGAGTGTTCCGAAACACATCGGTAATTCAACTTTACAACCAAGATCGCATGATCAAGTAAATACAAATTACTTACACGAAGTTTTCAGCGGAAATAAATTACATTTGAGTTCACAGATAAATAATACAAGTACGGGTTTCAAAACCATTTATTGAAAACAATATTGCTTTGAAATGATTATAAAACATAAGTTGAAATACATTGCTATCTTAGATTGACATCCTCTAACAACAACATTAAGATGAAAGATAATATAGAGCCACCGAGCCCATCGGTGGTTAGCTACACCTTTAGTAGCATGAGACCTTCACCTGCAATAAGGTGGGATAAACACTGAGTACTCGAATGTACTCAGCTAGACTTACCCGTCATAAACTAAAATAAATGACACCAAGGAGTATGCAAGGTTTTATAGTGGTGGATTGTCTTGACTCATTTTGTGAAAAAACATAATAATTCTTTTAACCTTTAATTAAAGATGTAGCATCAACTTTTAATCATTATTACCTGTCATCTATATTAGCCACTAGTCTATGTCAAACAAGTTGATTAAAGCATACAATAGATTCTCTCATCATTCTAGGTTTTCCATTAACCGGATCACCAACATTAGTTTCATAGTCGTGTAAATGTTGCCATTACCCTAGTCAAGTGTTCTATAACCAGGAGCGATGGCGATTCAAATCGGATTCCTACTCAGCTGAGGGGGTATTCCCTACATAAACCACACTCACAAGCCACGTGAGTTACAGGTCACCGAAGACGATATTCAGGTAAAGTCGCGGGATGGACAGGGACCACCGACACCCAGGGGTCGCCCGAAAGCTAGCAGTTGTGAAGGTCTTAGATCGCGCCCCTGTGTCCGAACCCCGCCTCGCACCAGCACGATGCGTCGCCATCCAAACCCGTCCCAAATAAAGTACCGGATAAAGTATCGGCTTCACGGTCGGAACAAGTTATCCTTCCAGTTAAGTGCAGGGCATGCGTTCAACATGACCAGAGGGACGACAACACGAACAATCCTTAGTTGACACGGTCGAGTCACCCCCATCCAAAGTACAGGGAGTTTCCCACCGATCTTAGTTCGATTAACCATTCCAGCTATCATTCCGAGATACACCATAACATGTGATGAGGATATTCACCTACATCTTGCGGGCAATGGGAATCACCCGACTTCTACCGAACTATACCAACTAAGCATGACTGACACGTAATTGATAGGGTAACTAGGATAATGGTAATAGTAGAGTGAGCAAGGTATAATGCAACAACGGTTTCACCCAACTACTAAACTTAATGCATCAATAGTAATAACTTAATTAAGATTGCATTTGTAAAGATAGGAGGTTTGTAATACTCCGGGGCTTGCCTGGGAACCGACACTAGGTCAGTGCATGTTAGATGATACTCAATTGGCGAGCATCTCTGATCCAGCTTGTTACTTTGATCGATCTTTCATCTTCTAGATCCATCCACCATCACTACCTTCAGGTTAGGTCCAATCATCACGTCCTTCACGTATGCAATTATCGTACCTAAATGAGATGCGAGATGCACGTGCATGAATAAAAAAGAATGGTAACACGAGATACACATATACAAGCTCAAGATCATGAAATGCATAAACAAGCAATTAGAGTTATTTATCTAATTATAACACAAGCATAACATAAAGGAGAGAAACACATCAAACATGACATACTATTTAATTTAAACCAAATCATGATAAATATTCATCCATCAAGTTTACTTAATATATTATACTAGCAAGAACAAGTTAAAGTAATTATCTCATACATGCAAGTTCGGGACAACAACATAACAGTCACGGTTTTAATCATAACTGGAGTTATACTAATCCAACAAACATAATTCCTATATAATTGGAAAGATAATTAAGTTGTGTACAACTTTCTTAATACCAAGAAAAAATGATTTAATAGTTAATAACTCGAATTAATTAAACAAGGCATCTCTGTCCAAAAGATGGACAGATTTGGTAACCCTTCTTAAAACAGTCATAACTGAAGATCTACAACTCCTAAAAATATGAGTCAAGACAATATGAAAATCTTCTGAAAAGTTATACAAATTATTAAACATTAACAATTCATGATTCACATTTTAAATTAGTCAAAAAGCACTTATAAACATATCTGTCTAGGGAGATGGGCAGATTCCAATATCAACTTGAAAAAAAAATCATATCTCTCAAACTACTGAAGATATGACCACCAAAATTTAACACAAGATATATAATAACATTATCTACAACTTTGGTATTCACTATACCAACAGAAAACATTATTTAATGCATGATAAATTTATTTACTAAACACTATGCATGCAGCCAAAACAGTGAACAAGGACATTTGTTATTTTTATAAATCACAAACTACTTAACAAAAAGTCATGAAACTTTAACCAACTATCATTCATCATATAAGGAACACATAGTAATTATTTCATAATTTTTGGAACATTTCTTAACGGCAACAAATATTTAATTCACATAATCAAGCTTCTAGAACAACAACACACAAATCATTTTTACAGCAAACAATTCAATACAAACCCTAGCATAAGATAGATCTACTGCGTAAAAAATTTATCAAGGATTCCAAAAAGTTCAAGAACACTAGCATACGATTTTTCTACGATTTTATATGATTTATTAAAGATCAGGCATGAAATCTGAAAACAAAACGAAATACACTTTGCATCGGGGACCCTGAGCTTTACCGAAACCCACCAAGCCCAGATCCGTAAATGCTTGTGTCTAGCATTTTCGCATCTGAACCTACAGAAAACTTTCTATTTTTCTTTCACCCCTTCTTCTTCCTCCGTCCAGGGAAGAACAGAGGGACGATGGAGCTCCGGAAGGGGGCCGGTGGAAGCCGGTGGAGGGGCCGGCAGCCTGGGGGAGGCCGGCCTAGGGCTGGCTGCGGCCGTGGCTGCCAGCCGGGGCGACGCCTCACCCTTGGCGCGGCCGGCAGCGGCACGCAGCAGCAGCCACCCGCGCAGCGGCTCGGCAGCGCGGCGTGTTGCAGGCGGGCGAGCAGGCGAGCTCGCGGTGCGGCTCACTGGGCACGGGGCGGCCATGCGCTGGGCGAGCAGCGGCTTGGCGTTGGGAGCCCGGCGTCCAGAGCAGCTGCGCACCGCCACAGGAGCATGAGCGCTCGCAGCAGCGACGTCGGGCACACGCGCGCTCGCGCGCGGCAGGGGCTGGGGTGAGCGGGAGAGAGCGGAGGGAAGATAGGGCGAGCGAGGGAGTGGAGAGGAATGAGGAGGGCGCCCTCAGGGTCTCCCCATCCGTACCAGAAAAGGCAGGGGAGGAGTGGAGGTGCAGCAATGGTGGGGGCAAGCTCTGTGCATGCCCACCACGTTGCCATTTCGTCGAGCACGTGGCGTGCACCGAAGTGACCGGCGTGGGAGCCGTTTTTGGGCTGCTTCCCGGCCGAACTGGGCTATGGGCCTTGAAGCAAAGTTGCAGCCCACGAGTTCCTCTACATTTTCCGTTTAACGACTAAAGTCATTTGAGCAACGGTTTAGCGGTTAATTATCTCCGAAGTTGACAGTATCAACGTTTTATCAAAGGTTGACCTTGCTGGGATTAAACCTCAAATTCTCAGTCAAAACTCGATTAAATTGAGTGCAACTTTTTGCATGATTTTCTCCAAACAATAAACTACAACTCTTGTTTTTGGACCAACTTGAGTTGTTTAGCAAAATTTGGAGAACACGGCTTGCCAACTAAATTGACACTGCAGTTCAGACTTAGCCATATTTTTACTCCTGAAAACAGCAGTAGATTCAGTATTGGAGCTCCTTTTTGACAAAGTTGGATATGGATTTGGGCACGGGTACTTAAACAAAGTTTGTTGCAGAAAACCTGATCTTGAACTTTTCTTAAAGGTCAAACTTCAACACCGGTTCAGAAGCAGTGGTTATCCTTCGGTCAAAGCAGTAACTCAATAAAGCTTCAACTTAGGGTTTTAGGCTAATTGAGGCATTTTCTTGGTATTTGCCCAACATGAACCCTTCATAACTTTTGTTTGTGAGCTCATATAGAGTAACTTGGGCATGTTTTCAAGACTTGGTTGAACTCGTATAATTATATCCGCTTTATAAAGTAAACCGGATAATTATAAAAGTCGTCATTCCATATGATGTTTTAATTCCAAAGTTAACGAAACTTTTCCAATAGTTCATATAGATGAAAATAGATCGAAGGCACGTAGAATAACTACCTTATCATAATTCCCCGATGTATGAACTATAGTCTCTAATTGTCGACTGATCCGATATAAATAGGCTTAATCACTTTTTAATTCGTGATTAACACCGGGGGTGTTACAATAATAGTGAGGATTGTTTGCTAGCTGGTGCTCGTGTTTTTCCCTTCGCATTGGAGGGGTTTTTCACGTTAAATCTTGTGTCTCTGCTGTGATTGATCTCTCGTTTTTTCAGCCTGTTCGCTTGGCTTTTCAGTCGGCTTAAATTCAGCCAGAACAGTGTTTTTCTCTCACAAGAAATCAGCCAGCAGTGCATAATCCTGTCAGATCAATGCATAATTCTGCCAAGCGAACAGACCGTTTATCGTTTATCCATTAATCATTCGTAACATTAAATATTGTATTTTAAACGAGTGATGCCTCTGCCAACCCCGATACATCTGATAGCGTGAGTGGATGGAAATAATTTTTTTCTGTGCACATAGGCCTCATAAATCAATGAGCTGCTGAACCATACAGTTTGCTTCAACACTAGAGATGTCCTGAGAGCATCATAAATACTAGTTTCCTATTTTAGTTTTCAATGTTCTGAGGTGTTGAAAACAGTGCTGAAGAGTTTTATAAGATAAAATTCTCTCCATCCTATGCTTATCATTTGTCTTTATAAATAAAGTGTTATGTTAAATTATTTAATGGTCATAAAATGATATGAAACTCTCATTTGAGACTGACCTACTAACACGTGGGGCAGAGAGCGCCGTTGCCTTGTTGGCACAGCAAGCCAGTACACGTGGAAGGAGCACAACAGGGAGGGGACTGGGGATTGGGGAGGAAGTAGTGGCGGGTCCCGCACTCCACTCCACTCCACTTCACTTCACTTCACTTCCACTCCACTCGAGAGAGCAGTGTCTCCACTCTGCCCACCTTGAGACAGTTCCGTCGCCGTCGCCCGGTCACCGCCCGTTTCCATGGAGATGGAGGGGAGCGGCGGCAGCCAGATCCAGCTGACCTATCCCGCCGTGGACGTCGACGACGCAGCGCTGTCCGTCACCAAGAGAGCGCGCAAGAGAAGCAGGTACCTCTCCCCTCCCTACACCGACACAGGTGTCCAAGAAAAGAAGGCCGCCGGCAGCCACCACAAGCAGCGAGAGGAGGAGGAGGAGGAGGAGGAGGAGGAGGAGGAGGAGGAGGTGCCGCCCCATGTCTCCGCCGCGGAGGTGATCTCCGCTCTCCGAGACGCCGCGCTCGGGCAGGGGGAGGGAATGGATGCGGCGGCCCTCCGTTTCCTGGCCATGTATAGCAGGAACAGGAACAGGAACAGCATCTTCGTCGACGACCATCCCGATTCCCATGCTGCCGCCGGAGGTGGAGGTGGCTCACAAGACGATGGTGGCAATAGTCCTCCATCAGTATCAGCTGCTGGTGTTGGCCGCAAGATGCTCAACCTCAATGCAGGCCCTGACGATGGATCCCTGGCCAAGAAGAAGAAGAAGAATCCGCATCCTCCAGCTGCTGCTGCTGCTGCAGGTGCCAATGCCAAGCAACCAAAGGAGAATGCTGCAGTAGTGCTTCAACATGCTAGTACTACTCATGGGCATGGGCATCCCAATCCTCCTCCTGTGGTGACAACAGAAACACCCCCCGTTAATAATGAGAAGAAGAGGAACAAGAAAAGGTTGAAGAGCATTGGGCATCACAGCTATGTCGGGAATCCTGTGGCACTTGTGCTGGACTTCGCAGAGGGAACTCTCCTACCCTCCAGGGAGGACCTCCTCTCCACATTCAGCAGGTTTGGCTCTGTGATCGACTCGGTGACCACCGTCAGCCAAGACAAGCACACAGCGCGAGTGGCGTTCGCCACCAGGGCTCAAGCAGAGGCTGCCTTGAGCTGCGCCGCAACTCTCAGCGGCACATTTGGACCTCCATTTCCAGTAGCAAGCATCCAGGACCTCCCTCCCATCACGCCTCTTCCAAAGCTCCCTCTCACGGATATTAGGAATAATCTTGGGAAGATGATCCTGTCCTTGTCGTCTAAAGCCGCAGCGGCACCTCAAGAAGCAAATGCAAAGACTGCTGCCGTGGACAGTCTCAGTCTTGTGGGAGAAATGCAACACCTTCTTGCTAAGGTTGACAAGGTGCTGCAAGTGCAGCGACCTTCTGCTACAGCTCATCATGCTTAGGCTCAGCTCATGAGCAGCCTCACCACCCTTTTGCTAGGTTCTGCTACTGACGGCCCATGTTCCTTGTAGCGGCTGATCGTCAGTCTTTTGTAGCTCTAGTGAGGATCCTGAAATCTCATTGCAGCAGACGTAATTCTAGTTTCTCACCGCGTGCAATTGTGTAAATGGTAGATCTGCATGCATCGCTGCTCTATGTAGTGGTACTCTGTAACAGATTATGCTATATATGCAGCATCCTTTATCATCCTTCCTGTGTCTGAGTAATACCCCTTTGCATCAAAATGTTGTGCTGGTAGTTGATTAGCCAGAGCTGCATTCCTCGTATCCCACCTTTGACCTGGTACAACAATAATAATTGCAATCATGTCATAAGTTTACACCTTGCACTCAAAAATTGAAAAGAATAACCGAGAAAAAAAAACATGTGTTTGCCATTGCCAACCTAATACCAGGCCGCCAGCACTCATCAAGCAATTGGATCCTTCATGTCGAATACCCTTCCTATCCCAAAGTTCTCTGCCCGACAGAATGATGCATGCACAACAGAAAGGTCCAACCGAATCCGAAGGATGCGTGCAGGACAAGGGTCTGGGGAGAGCATGAACTGACAAAGACAATCCATGTGCACGCCGCCATTCATTCTCATCCTTCGCAAACACAGAAAATAAACCCTCGAGAACACCTGAATGGATTTATTCTCATCCTTTGCAGACCCAGAAAAACAACGCCTGGACAACACCTGGGTGGAATAAAGCGAAACAGCAAAATGCAAACAAACGACAATCTCCATTTTGTCCATTGCGATCGCTAGTCTTTACAAGATCAAGACCGAAAGACAACAATTCACAAGCACACTTTTTAAGCACCCTCAATCGAACAGCCATAGAAATTTATTAATATGTTCTCCCGTGTACAAGTAGCATTAATCTAAATACAGAAGCTACCTGCTAATAATTGCATTATTATGGGTATCCATCTTGTGCAGTTGTCCCGCTGTTCTGATATAGATGTTATTCGGAAATGTATGACAAACCCCCAGATTTGTACCAGAATCTCTCTTACATCGCTTCCCAGTTCTTGGCTGGTCTTGGTTTCACTTAGACAGCCACTGATTGTTCTTCGATCTCGCTGTGTCCAGCATCACTTGCAGTAGCACCATTAACAGGAACCTCAGTCACAGCATCCGGTGCACTTGAAGCACCATTCACCTGCATCTCACCAGCTGTCTCAGAGGCATCGTTGGAGGGCTGCTTTGGAGGGGTCTTTGGTTGACGTATGGCAGCAGCTGCTTCTGGCATCACGACGCCTGGAGGCTGAGGGGGCACCCAGCGGCGCTGAGGTGGTGGTCTTTCCTCAATCCCAGTGTTGTAGGTCAAAGGCCTAGGTTCATCTGCTTGAAAATCAGGGGCCTTTCCATTCTGGTGATAGGAAGGAGCATAGCTGTCCGGGGCATCAGAGTATGATCCATCATCACTCAGCTGGGAGTTGGATCCATAACCAGGCCTCTGCTGTGAATACTGCTGCATCTCCCATGGCTGCAATTTCTTAAGGGAAAACCACAAAGACGTGAAAGGCAGTTCAACTCAAAGACATCATTGTGTCAGAAATGCAACAGACCTTCTCACCTTACTGCCAGAAGACCTATCCCCTCGTTGTGCAGTGGACATCGTCTGCTAAAAGCACAGATATACAATCAGGGCAGCGGTTCAAGTTATAGTAAAGCTTTCAGTGAAAACTGAAAAGTTAAATGGCCAACAACAGAACAGATGATGCTATGAGTTACAGTAATAGAAGTGTGAATTGTCAACCACTCAATAATGCAGGCTCATATATTTAGCATTTGAGATTTATCTAGGAGTTCCACAAGATTATAGGAATCGGTAAAACCATGGTAGAGCTGAATATAGCTTTCAACTGATCGATAAAGAATGTCATAGAACAATATATGTTAACCATAAGCACATATCACAAATACATGTATTTAGAGATTGAGCAACATGCATATTGAGAAGATGCAATAACCAATACAGTATATACTAAAAGGATTAGATCTGTCAAGAAAGCCTCTATGTAGTTATTTTGAAAGGAATGCTATATCTTTTAAAGTTCAGCTATATAATCTTATTAGTTGAACTATATTAGATCTAGTCAGATTTGTTTTCTTGAACGAGCAGGAGAGCTTGTCATTTCATTAAACAAAGAAAAGAAAGACACAGCTGCACAACTACTCGCCCAACCAATGCAGACAACACACACCAGCAACACACTGCACTAAGATCATCATACACTACAATACGCTCAGCAACATGATCAGGAGCAAGAACAGGAAGGCCTCTACACCTGCAGCACACCACAAGAGTCCCTCTTCTTCCACTGACCTCACACAACACTAACACAAGGAGCGACACTATTAAAAACACAATCATTCCAGTGTTTGCAGATCTGGTCAGATAATATATGCAAAAACATAGAGAAGCGACGGATTGTGGAAGTGGATTTGCAACATTTCCCTTTGGTACACAACCATATCTAGCTGATTTAGAAAATTCGATATTTTCTTAGCTGATCAACTCAGATCAAAGCTGTTCATAAACATGAAATAAGGCTGGCTCCCAGCAAATACTAGTTGTCCCAAAAGTTAGTTAAAGCGAATGTGCAATCTCAGAGACTGAGACTGCACCAAGTGAATCCAACAAACTTGACAGATGTATATTGATGTCAATTAGTTTTCCTTCTTTTCACGAGGTTGTTTATTTTTCCCACCGGTGTGTGTGCCCAGCAATGTTTTCAAGTCGTCCGATTAATCACGATTAGTCATCCTAATCGGTCCCTGGTGTTCCATTAGGAGGACCAACTCGGTTAGCTCGACCAGAAAGCTGGTCATGACTAATCGTGATTAATCGTCCGACTAGGACAGGGACAACTAGTTTAGTTGCTCTGTTTTTTTGGGCCTGGGCTATTGAGCTTGCAGTTTGGCCTGTTAGGGTTAGAATAGGCACCCAAAAACGCTGCTTAGCAGAGAAGAAAACAACTCCCAGAAGTAAGACACCAGCTAAACATTAATGTAGTCTTGATGCTTGCTTGATTGTGTAAATTATATAGTATATATAGGTATATATATAGTAGGTATATGTCCTGATATACATGGATGACTAGATGGACGATCAGGGTCGACTAGCCTTGACTAATCGGCCTGGTCGATGACTAAATCGCAATTAGTCGTCTGGTCGGTCCCATGGCGACTAGGTTCGACTAGATAACTTGAAAACATTGGTGCCTAGTGGGTACCAAACTCAGGTCTTGTGAGTTGCAGGGTATGCCAATATAGACTAGTCAAGCTCCTTACCTCGGCATAGGATCTTGAAAATGACCCAGCTGTAGGTTCAGCAGGTGCTGGCGCAAATGGAGACCTCACTGCAAAACAAAGGCAAAAGTAGGTAAAGCAACAAGAGAAAAACAGACTCAGTATGGCAAACAAGGAAAAATATATTTGAAAGATACTAACCAGAACCAAAGTCACCGTTTGACGCACCATACATGTTAGTTTGCTACAGAAGGGAAAGTGGTCAGAAATAGGATGGTAATTGAAAGCATGAGCATGCTTGTGGAACAGGAATATGGGTGGGCATTATAAGTGCACACACCTGAGAAGCTCTCCATGAACTGTTAATTGCCCCTGAAATCACAACCAAACAAATGGTAATGTTGTGAGATTCACAAAGACGTTGGGTATACGCAGCACAAGGTGGGCAGCTTTTGATAACAGAGCTAAGCACTGAACCATGAAACAGCACATAAATTTTGGACACTGACCATTCCTTACAACAGGAGGGGCATGGTCATCCAGTGGGCGGTACTGAGAAAACCTATCGTCCCTGGTAATGTTTATGGGTTCCCTGGTATGACTGATTGACTCAGTCAAGGATTTTAACTCCTTGGCTTGGGAATCTAGAGCTTGTGTTAACGTCACTAGTATCTTCTTTTCTGCAAACAAGAATAAAATGACATTATTGGAGTGAGTTAAACCATTGGCAAGGAAGAAGAAGAAAATCATGAGCAGATAGTGAGTGAAACCTTCATCCTTTGAAGCAAGCAGCTGTTGGTTTGTTTTGGCAATAGCAGAAACAGCCGAAGCAGAAGCCTTTACAGCCTCGGCCGTTTCCTCATGTATCCTGGGCTTAAGTTGGTTGCCTTCAAGGCCATCACCTTCAGCTACGACATTGCGTATCCAGGACTTGAGCCTAGGAAGGAACAGTTTCTAACATGGAAATAAAGATGCCCCAGTTAGTGTGAGGGAAGGATTGCAAAAATTCAGAGATGAGAAATACCTTGATAAAGACAGCAGCGCTAGCACCAAAACCAAGCAAGAGCCCTGCAGCGAGGAATGCTTGGTACCAGCTGAACCTGGGTTGCGTTTGAAGGACGACAGGGCCAGCGGTTGCTGGGTGCACAGGTTGCGCTGGCGCATAAGTTTGCACCCCAGCAGATTGATTCTGGTTGTTGACTGTAAGCAATCAAACAGAGGGACAAGGCAAGCCTGTAAGTGAAATCAACATGATAATATGAGACAGACAAGAGATGATTTAGTTGAGTTACCCTGCTGCTGTAGAGGAGTGGTAGCCGTAGTGCTGGGTTGGGGATCCCGCAAGCCAAGCAGCAGACAAAGAGGCGGCATAATTGTAAGATAAGAAGGCACGGGCATGGTTGAAGACACGGTGATGGAAGGAGGATGTATCTTCATCTTACAGGAACTCTTCGGAAGGCCTCGTCGATCTCCTCGGTGGTGAGGCCCTTCTTCTCGAGGAAGGATCGCCTGTAGACGACGGGGGAGCCCCTGACCTTGGGGTGGGAGAGGAACTTGACGGCGTTCTGGACGTAGTCCTCTCTCACGGGCTGCGGCGACGCCTCGAAGACGAGCTTGTCGCCGCCGACTCCCGGGTCAGCATCTCCCGCCGCTGCTGCTAGGGCAAGGAAAAATTGATTCTCTCCCCCTCGAATCTAACTACTGATCTACCTAATTCTAGTTTGGTCGGTCTAAAAATAGGAATCTAATCGAGCAGCAAGAGGAGGAGGACGGGGAAGGTACCTGGGGGTTGCTGCTGGCCGGAGCCGGTGCCGGAGGCCATGGCCTCGCCTAGTCGCTTCTCCTCTGACGGGACTCGTCGGGACTCTGAAGGTGCCGTTTTGGTTTTGTCCTGGACCTCAATCAGCTTCACCTCATCTCATCGGCGGCAGGAGCAGACTGTGCTGCGCTGCCCATTCCAGTTCAAGTTCCAATTTCCAAACGCAACATTATCTTGCTTCCCCCGAAAAAAAAAACGCATTTTCAATGATAAAATAATCTAAAATTTAACATCCTATACATAAAATTACTAACACACTTAGGATAGTCATAAAATATGTCTAATAAATAAACCTATTTATTTAAGATATAAAAGTCAATATTATTTTCATAGGTTTAGTCAAACTTGTTTTTTTTACTTGGTTCATGTCGACGAAATATGCGTCGCAATCTACTTAGGGGTACCCTACGGTAATAGATTGTAGGCGGAGGTGTGGCGACGACGATCAAGCGTAACATAGTGAGCATAGACACGATGATTTATACAGGTTCAGGCCGGCAAGTCGCCGTAATACCCTACGTCCTGTGTTTTGATGGCTGGATTGATCTTGCGTATTAGGTTACAAGATCTCTAGATGATCTGAGAGAGGTTGTGACAGAGTTTTCGAGAGGGTCCCTGCTCGCCTTATATAGCCGGGGAGTAGGGTTACAATTTTCATATCCTAACAGATTACGATCGGTTCCCTATGGCAAGGGATCTGAATCCATCTACTAGGATCTTCCTTGGCGAGTAAGACTTCTTCGGAGTCCTTGACGAGCACGGCGTGCTGGTCGAGGTGCTGCTCGGAGAAGTCTTCCGACCAGGTTGAGCTGGTCAAGAACGTCGTAGCTCGATGAGCGAGCTGGTCGCCTTACCGGATGTTGCGGCTGCTTGTTGGAAGAATGTGACGTGCTGAAGAAGAAAAAACTTTTGGAAAGTCCTTCCCTGGTGAAGTGTACCCACTTAGGCTCTGCAAAAACAACGCATAAAAATAGCAGAACTTTGTCGAGAAGAAAATTAGTACATTCACCGCAAAGTGAAGTGTATCCACTTAGTCCCCGAGTATGGTAGCAGGTGAAGTATGCACGTGGTGTCATGCTTTATAAAATGGTGCATAAGGTATGTAGATGAACATTGAAGCATGAGTTTTGTAAAAAACGACTGTAAATACATGTAGTCCCCGAGTTTGATGTAAGTAGCTAGAAACTTCTTGCATCAGGATCATTTGGTTTTTATTCGCAGTCCCCGGGCGTCAGTCACCGGGTATTGTCCTTCGATGCCTTAGCCGCAGTCCCCGAGTCTTGCTCGGCGTGAGGTTGGACGAAGTCCCCGAGCCTGGTCGGGAATGCGATCAACACTCGGGTGGTAATCGTTGTCGACGGAGTCCCCGAGCGTGTTTGTGTCGCCCACTCTGTGAATCTTGTCGACCAGATTACTGTAGTCATCTACTGTGGCTGCGCAAAAATAATAAAGATGTGCGTCCAATCCCCGGAACTGTAGCGTTGGTGATATTGCAAAGAAAAATTATTAGTTGTAAATCATGTAATTGACTGTAAGTAAATATGTAAGGAGAGGAAGTAAATGGATCGTGTTTTATCTGCGTGATTATCGGCCCGTTTTTGAGGCGCAAAAGGTAGGCGGCGTGGCGGTTCCGTATTTGGTCGTTGCGATTTCCCCAAAACCCTTGAAGTCAAAGCGCCGCGCCGCTTGGTATAAAAGACTATCCTGATGGTTGACGGAACGGGAAGGGTCGCGTTTCTTTGCCTTAGTGCGATTAGGATTCGAATAGCCGGCGATTCGGTGCCATATATTCTTGGTGATCCGAGAGGATTCCCATCCGTCTTGTTAATAATCTCCACGCGTGCCGCTAGCAAGGTTTTGACGAAGAGTAGGAGATTCCATCGGTGCTAGGGTTTGGTCGACGAAGATGGAGGGAGACAACGCTCGCCTTGCGGTGGGTTTCGCCGCCTTGCTGGCCTTGTCGGAGGACTTGGTCTTTCGGATTCTTCTTCATGTGATCGACGACGGCGACAATGTGCGTGAGTATGCGAGGATTCGCCCAATCTGCCGTCTCTTCCGTCGATTTTGCGACGACGCTTCGATGATTCGGCTCGTGTCTCTTCGGCGTGTTCAGGACTTTTGCCAGCCTTACTGTGACGGAACCGCCCAAATTATAAGAGATCAAGTGCTAAAGTAGTTGACTTAACTACCACTTAAAACACTTGAGCCCATATAATCCCGGTAGTCCGGAAATATCGAAGGATTTCTAACATCAAATCAGGATCGCGTACATTCAGGGATACACATTCGAACGAGCCACAAATCCACCGAAAATACTTAAAGTATGAAATAAGTTATTACAACACTTCGTTCCAAATAAAAGTAGTACTTACGCCACAACACCTGTGGCCAAATAAAACATTGTTTGAAACTAAACTTGAAGTTTTAAAAGATAGGGGTGCCCATGATGTCACGTCCGACAATAGCAAAAGATGAGCTTGTAGAAGACCTTGCCCAAGGCCTACTCCTCTTCTCCTTCGAAAGGATAGAGACAGTGCTTACAATAGCCGAAGTATACTTGGCCATCTGCAACAAACGGGATAAACCCTGAGTACGGGAATGTACTTAGCCAGACTTACCCGTCTAACTGAAAATAAAGACTCCAAGGATATGCATGGCTGTATCTGGAGTTGGGTAAGCTTTACTTTGCAGAAATGCTCAAATTAAAGGAGTTTACTTTAATGATACGATGAGCAGTCATCTTTTATCCTACCAATTATCTCTAGGTTATTGCACCTGTACTAGAGCACTCACTTGAACTACTCAAACAATATAGTAACATATATCCAATTCCTTCATCAATATTTTAGTAGAACCATTATGATGTCACATGGAGTTGTACCGTGGTGAATCTCAGCATAATCCCCCATATCCAGTGGGGGCGGCAATTCGAATCGATATACACCAACTGGTAAGATTACCTTTAACACACGCCCACACTTTCCCCGTCGGGTCAGCATTAGGTCACCGCTCAACAAAGTCCAGGTGGTAACTGACACGATCTCAGAGTAGTCCACCCAATTGTAGAAAATAGATGGCCACCACGGGACAGATCGTATCTACAGTCTAGAGGGTGCTCACAGTAGGCTGAGAACCGGCCCGGACAGTGTTTACTCGGCTTCGGGGTCGATACTCACAACGGCCCCTATGTGAAAGGGCGCATTCAAAGATGTAAAAGGGCCACCATCGTAGACAAACATACACGATCCAACGGACGGACTGCCCCCAAGTCTTGACCACTTGGTGCACTTGCCTTCCAGTTGACCGTATTTCATTGCTACCATAGGTTCTTTCCACGATAGCGAATATAGCCAACCGTGATAGTATTACCTCAAGGGATAATATGAAACATAAAAAGAAAGGTAATCATTCATTCTAAGCATGCTAAGCGGTTGCTTTTACTTTATTATTAACAGGGTAGCAAGGTAGGTAAAACAATAATCAAGGAAGGTAATGCATCAATTTGGGATTCAAAACAACTCCTATCACCTAATGCATCACAGTATAAAATATTCAAGTAGATTAAATTGTAAAAACTAGGAGGCTTAAGAATGCTCCGGGGCTTGCCTTGAGAGAAGGTGGAGGGCTGGTGGTCAGGGCACTCAGGAAGGTTAGTGTCGAGCTCTTGGTACTCCTCGTATAGCTCCTGTACCTCCTAGACTTCTGTCTCGGTGAGCTCCTGATGTTCCTCCACGGATCCTAAATGATTGCAATGCATAAATAAATAACTAAATGGTGCAGGGATGATGCGTGAGCAAGATTTAACACACTAACAGAGATTCTAAGCATAGGACCAGAGAACTACCACAAAGCTACTTACATCTAGAGCTACTAGCAACAAGGGTAAACATGCTATAACTTATGTTTAGCAGAGACTATACTTTAAAACATATTTATCAGGAAAGTTCTATGATCAACACAAACACATAGCTAACTTTGATATATACAGGAAGCAACTAATTAAACATTAGTACTGAAGACATTCTCCAAAAACATTTATATAAAACTACAGACAGATCATAACATGCAGAATCTAACAACACTAATTTCACCAAACTCTAGATATAAACAAACAAGCATGGCATAGATTACTGACAATAGAATAGGAAATCATTTCGGGAACTGGTTCGAGACACGCAGAGGCGCTCGAGGCAACTGACGGGCATGACCCTCGATTACTCGAGGTCCATCCACCGTCGAGCGGAACAGAGAATGGTGTTGATCAACGTGTTTTCGCCGGCGGTGAGGTCTCCGGTGGTGGGGTTGGTTGTGCTAGGCTCGGGATGACTTACGCGCATCCACTGGTGGTGTTGGTTGAACCGGCGCGACCGTGAAGAGGAGTCGACGGTGTGCGGTGGCGGTGCAGCGCGACGGTGCGACACGGCGAAGTGATCACTGGCAACGCGAGGCTCGGCGCTGGGTTGCGTGAGCATCGTGGGGATGTGGTGAGTGCGGTTCGAGGGCTAGTTGAGCCAGAGAGGCTCTGTGGAACCTTGGCCACGTGCAAGCTCCGCGGCGGCGGCAATGGCGCACGGCCAACGGTGTTGTGACGACACGGGTCGAACTGAAGCTATGGAGAAGGCGTTCTCACCTCGGCTGGCTCCGGCGAAACTTCCACGAAGATGGAGGCGTCGGAGACGAGACGATGAAGGATGAACACGGTTGATCGGTGCGGTGGAGACTCGGAGTCGAAGAACGGCAGAGACGTTCCGGCGACTGGAGTCCACTACTGGTTAAACAGAGGCGAGCAGCGTGGTTGTGAGGCAAAGGCGAAAGCTAGAAGGAGAAAGATTGAGTAGAGGAGCTCGGGTGGTGGTGGATTTGAGAAGAAGGCGCTTGCGGTGCTCGGAGCTCTCGGCTGGTGACGGCAGAGGAATTCGAGCGATTGAGCGAGTGCGGATGAGTGCGGACGAGTGTGGGAGGTGGAGGAGGTATAGGCGCTCCTCTTGCACGGTCATGGCCGACCGGCGCGGCCAGTGGGGACCTTGACGTGATGGTGCGGCGGTGGTAGCGGCGCTGGCGTGCTTGCGGCGAGCGAAGCAGAGCAAGACTTGGTCGTCGCGCCGTTAGCACGGATTCGCGCTTGATTGCGAAAGAGACAAGGTGGGGCGCTGATCGGACGTGGCACTGCGGCGGCGTTACTGCGAAATGACGGCGCGGCGCGCGGCAGGGTGGCTGGCAGGTCTGCAGCGGTGAAGCAGAGCGTCAGCGGCGGGAAAACGGTGCCGACTTGGTTTTAGCGCCGTTAACGCGGATTTGAGTGAGACAGAGCGAGCGGCGACAGCGATGTCGGTGCAGTGCCGAAGCGACGGTGATGGCGTGTTCCACTTCCGCGGTCAGGCAGCGTCGGCCACGCGGCGGATGACTCCGACGTACGGCTCAGCCGCGGTCGAGTGAGTGCGCGCGGGCATGCGCGGCACGTGCGTGCGGGCGAGAGCGCGGGAGAGGGTAGATATCGAGGGTAGGGTCGATCGGCTGATCGAGCCTCCGACTCGGTCGAGCCTCCTACGCGGGGTCGTTCGTCCAAGCCTCGGTTCGTAACTTCAAGGGGTCGAAGTCGAGGGGGTCGATGGCGAGGGGGCGTCGATAGACTAGCTGATCGAGCCTCTGGCCCGGGGTCGTTCGATCGACCCTCGGTCCGTCACGTTCATCGAGCGGTGGTCAAGGTCGAGGGGTGGTGCTCGGCCTGTCTCGATTCTGATTTCCTTCTCCATTTTCTTTTATTTGATAAACTAAGCAGGGTAATTAAACATAAACAAACCATACTTTACCCTAAGCAAAGCAAGGTTTAACTAAACAGGTTAAACACGAGATTAAGCACAAAACGCCTATTCAATTCTAGTTTCAAAGCATATAAACATACACATGAAATGATAGCATATGCAAACATGAATGCAATGAAATGTTGTACTTAGTGGCTAATGATGATCCTAATGCAAGCTTGACACAGGGTGTCACACTTACTATCTGTAACACTCCAAAATTTGCATTGTTTTCAAAAGCTTGAAATTGATCTGGTTATGCAATTCTTGTTATGTATTTACTTTAATTGAAAATATATATAGTTTGGTGAATTAAAATTTGTCATGTAGAAACAAGAGTGAGCATTCATGCTGGTGCATTTATTGTCTTTGTATGAGTGGTTTTTGAAAAGAATCCAAACCTATATTTGAAAAGGACTTGAAAATTCATTTGCAAAACTGTTTCGAGAAATTGAAAAACCTACTTTTCTCTCCCTCCACCCTTGTCATTTCTGGCCCAATTCCCTTTCACACGCAGGCCTGGTTCCTCTCCTTCCTCCCCTTTTCTTTTTCTCTATTGGCCTAGCCCCGGCCTTGAGGCCCAAAGAGCACGGCCGCAGGCCTAGCTCCCTTCCCTTCCTACCTGGGCCGGCTCGGCCAGAGGCCCAAGCGGGACCGCCCGCACCCCTGCCTTCCTCCTTCCTTGCACCGCTGACAGCAGGGCCCCCCTCGTCAGCTTCACCTTCCCCCTCACGCCGAACCTATCTCGAGTCGGATGCCAACTCCCAAGTTTGCCGAAACCAAATCCCTACTCTCCCGGGATTTCTCTCCTTAATCCGCACGGGCTACGTCTCTTAGCGCCCTGCATATCCCCTACCGCACCCGCACTTTCCCATCTATTCGCCCCTTGTTCGCCCTAGCTCCTACAACGCGATCCCGAGCTCCGTGAGCTCAACAGCACCATCGCTGCCATTATCGAGCAGTGGAGCTCCTCGACCCCTCTGTCGGACCCACTCTCCCTTCGGAACAAGATCAGGCACCCCCTGAACCCTTGCCCTATCTCGGTTTTTCCCTGGATTGGCCTCACCGGTCGGTCGCTGTTCGCAAGGAACCCGACGCCGCCCTGCACCGACTCCAGCCGCCTCCATCGTTCCTCTATCCGCGCGAACACCCTTGGTGAGTTCGCGATCGCTTACTATTTCTCCCAGTTCAATTAGATCAGAAAATGATGGCCCGTAGGGCCGTAACCGCTCTCGCCGGCGAGCTTCACCGTCCCGGCCATGGAGGACCGCCAGCCATCATCTGTTCCTAGCCGGACCTCCCTATCTCCCCTCCTCTTCTAATCTCGTTTATCCGTTCCCAATCAGATGGACGGCAGACGCCGATACCCCTTCGTCCAGGTCTTCTTGCAAAAGAGACCCTGGTAAGATCCTATGCTTAACCCGTCGTCCTTGGTGCAGAGCCTGAATACGCTTTTCCTTTTGAAAACGTATTTATCTTTCTGATTTCGTTTTAACTGAAAATAAATGGAAAACCTTTATTCACAGAATTGCCATTCGATTTCAAAACCCCGTAACTCTCTTTATCAATCCGTTTTGATCCGTTCAAGTTGCGTTAGATCCGTAATAAAATTATCTTTATGTTAATGCTACTGTTATATAGATTTGAAAAAGTTTAATTTTGTGATTAGATTTAATTTAATATCTTTGTATAGGAAAAACTTATTTAATTCATAATTTCATCGTTTTAGCTCTCTTTTTCATGCACGAAACGTCTATGTGATCGTAGCGATACGTAGATTAGTTTTATAAACTTTTCATCTTGTTTTCCTACTGTTGGTGTACTATTCTAATCATAGCTTTGTTTGCTTCGTGTATGTTTGCCGTTGATTAAATGATGTTGATTATTGATCGGTATAGACGTTGAACAACCGATTGAAGAACTAGAGTTTTTCTTCGATCAAGATCAGCAAGACCAGCAGGAATTCTTCGAAGAAGGCAAGTATAACATGGGATTATCCTTGTTGTCCCATCCATGAATAAAATATAACTCATATGCATGATTCCTTGTTCACCATAGAATGATTCTAGTACTTGATATCCTGATACCTTGTTACCTACAATTTGTGCCACCACATATGATTAGTATTGCTAGCGCTCATACCAGATGTACACGATCTTAATTTGTTAATGACTATATGCAATAATGATAAAACTCGCTTTTTAGCAACACTGGAATATAGGAGCTTATGTGTCGGCAAAATCTGGGATATACAGTACAACCATGGGGGCTATATGGCTCTGGCTTTAGCTCAGTATGAGGACCTTTTCTAGCTCGTTCAGTGGTTACCTTTATGGCGCAAAATGGGGCGTGGCGAGACAGGTATAGTGTGGTTCCTAATCTATGGGCATAGCCGCGAAGGAGTATGACCATAGACAGGTTGGCTCTATATCCCCCTGTCATGAACCTTGAGACCCTAGCTTGTTAGACGAACCCTTGAAAGGTTTCATAGTGTACCCTGCCTGCTCACCTTGGAAGTGTTTTGGGAGTAATTAACCCGGGTATATGGGCAAACACGACTCGTGGGTAAACTTGTACATCTCTGCGCAGAGTTAAAAACTATCATGATAGTCGTGCTCACGGACACGAGCGGCTCAGAAAACTCACAGAATTATTGGGTTCTTATTTCTATGTGGCTTATGCAAGTTCTTATTCATTAACTGTATCATTGTCATTTACTTTATGATCATGAATATTTGAGCTTATGCAATTACCTTGGCAATTGTTGATATTTAATATGAATTTGATCTACTTAAAATGCTTATCGCTATGAACCATGCATATCTTTTTGAGCTTCATGAACCCTGTGTTATATTTGTTGAGTACGTATGTGCTCACCCTTGCATTCAAACACCACAGATGAAGATTGGGTTGATGATTACCGCAATGAGTACTAGTTTTGAAGTCAACCAGTCAACCAATCCCTTTGGAGCTTCCGCAGATGTCGTCGTCTTAGCTTCAGTATATTTGTTTAAGACTCAATATATTCACTATGTAATAAGCACTGTGATGGTACTTTTATAATTTGTCAACTCATGTGTGCGACTATTCCTGGGTGCACATGAGCCTTTTATGCACTTGTTTTTGTTCTTAAAAATGGGTGTGACACTATCCTTTCCTGGAGTCTGCCTTCGAGCAGCGCTTCCTCAATGTCGACCACCGGGAAGCCTTGTTCTTTCATGGTTTGGAGCGGTTGATGTTGCAGGGGTAGGATCCTGTTGGGCAGGAGCTTATTGGTAGAGCGGTGGTTGCTGGAGATGATGTTGTGATGTACTTCAAGGCCATGATGCTGTATTACGCTGATTCAGCGAATCCGGAGATGCTTGCTATCCTTCATTGCCTCGGTGGAGGTGTCCTTCAAGATGGTCGATTTTGTGATCGAAGCTTGCGTCGTCTTCGGGAGCGTTCTCGTGACGATATGCACAGGATCTGGCGGCGGCGGTGGATTCGTGCCTCGGAGGATGTGCCCAATTTGGTCGTCGTCGTCGGTCCTCATCTGTGCGTCTGGAATGAGTGTTGTCGCTTTGGTACCAACACGCCTGGGATCATTATGTACTGTATCCTGCAATGTCAGCTTCGACATGAGTTTGATCTCTGGACTAGGAACATTAGTGAGGTGGTCGCCTATCGCATTAGTAGGATGAGGTTGTAATCGTTGGAATAACTTGTCTTTAGGTGTGGTCTCTTCTGCCTCGGAGTCTCGACTTTATCTTTGTGTTCTATTTTGCTGCGGGACAACGATAATTTGTATCTCGGATACAAGTATTCGGACGTATAAGTGAAAAACTACAAAGTTGTAATATATCCGAGGTGGTGAGATTTTGTTTCACTTGTATGTCCTGTCGTGCCTGCTAAGTCGTGACCCGTAGCGATGAAACGTTCGGCCTTGCGTCTCAAATGGTCCAGATCGTAGGGCTAGCACCACTTCACGCGTAGGATACATAAGGACTCCCAAGGAGACACGCTGCTGGCAATCCGCGACGCAGAGGGCGAACAACTCATGCATGCTTAGGATGATACTAGAGACAGGGCTTTTTCCGAGAGGCTCGATCGTGGCCTGTGGAGACCGTTCCTGTAGACGCTGGGCGCAAAGCCATGCTGCTTGTAGAGTCATCGATCGTTCCGTGGTCGTATACAGATTTTGGGCGCATAACCTCATAGCTCCCGACCCAAATGATACCGACCAGTTGTTGGGGAAATAACATTTGGGAGGTCTGTCAACGTGGTCGTAATGATTAGGGCAGCTATTTCTATTCGCTATGACTCATTGACAGACCAGCTTCGGGAGCTTTCTGGTTATGGCCAGGCTGTTTGGAGAAACGCCCTGTTGCGTTTTGGCGAGGTCGTCGAACACTATGGGAGTGTTTGGGAGAGGTCGTCGATCGTTAGTAGCTGCACTGTCGTGATCGCCAAATGTTATTGATGTTTTCATGATGATGGTGAAACGGCGTGGGAATTTTTTTGGAGTGGTCGCTCTATGCCGTGAGCGTATTGCAAAGATCGTCATACGTCGTGAGCGTTTTGCGGAGATCGTCATACGTCGTGGGTGTTTTGTTCACATAACAGGTTCGGTTAGATGAGATAAGAGAGACAAAGCACCTTTATTCATTGTTTTGGGAAGAAATAGTACAAACTTTGCTGAACTATGCTTATGTTAGGACATCTTCTTGCATTACTCGGAGCTGGCGGCCTCTATATTTGTTCGCTGGCGGGGTTGGAGGTGGTCGTTGGTTGCTCTGCTTCCTTCTATTTTTTCGTGGCCGGGCTGTCGCCGTCTTCGGAGTTGTATGTGTCCGGGACACAGGGCTTCTCGACGACGTTTATCGTCTGCTGTTCGCATTCGTATGCGATCTTGAGGTTGGTACGGAGGCTGAGGATGCCTTGCTGCGTCGGGATCTTGAGAACCATGTAGGTGTAGTGCGGAACCGCCATAAGATTGGTGAGTGCTGGTCGGCCCAGTATCGCGTGGTAGACCGTTTCGAAGTCGACAACGATGAAGGTTATGTGTTCCACCCTGAAGTGGTCTTGATTGCCGAACTGTATAGGGAGGGTGATCCGGCCTACCAGTGTTGACGCCTTATTCGGGATGATGCCCCAGAAGGAGAAGTTCGCGGGCATGAGGTCCTTCTTGGAGTATTCGAGTTGGCGGAAGGCATCGACGAATATAATGTTGAGGGCACTGCCGCTGTCGACCAATACCTTCCTGAAGCGGCATGTGGCGATGGTTGGATCAACGTTGAGCGGGAAACGACCAGGGTATCTGTAATCTGTCCACTCGTCTTCTTCGGAGAAGCTGATGAGTTGTTCTGACCAGTCTAAGTAGCGGGTGTTGTTCGAACCTTAACCTGTTGCTGCTACCGAGTAGACATCCTTGCGTACCTGACGACGTCTCCTTTCTCCTTCAACAACCACGACGCCTCCGAAGATGGAGTACGTCATTGATGGTGGGCAAAACTCCGGTGTTGGTGGTTCTTGGTCTCTTCCCTTGTCAGGGTCGTCCTTTCTTGCTCTCTTGTCGCTTCTTCCCTTTACCGCTGACTCAAGGAGATCGCAGTCATGCATGGAGTGCTTGAAGTTTTTGTGTATGGGGGTAGGGGCCGTCAAGGATCTTCTCGTAGCTCGCGTCTTAGTTCTTCTTTGGTCTGGCGTTCATGTTGGCGACGTAGCGGTTGTCTCTCCTGTGGTCGTACCTCTGTGGGTAACGCTTGGAGTTGCCCGATCGGTAGTCCCGGTAGTCATCGACCCTTCCATCGCTACGGTAGTCTGATCGGCGGTCCCTATTGAAAGGATCCTGATGTCGCCCAGCAGGACTAGAGGGGGGGGTGAATAGGCGTGTTTAAAACAACTTGACACTTTTCTGTTAGCACAGGTCCGGCACTGCCGGGGTGCCCGACACTGCTGCTCTCTAGGGCGACAGTGCTGGTCACTAGGACAGAACTGAGCACAATTCAAAATGTATAACTAGAATGGAAATTGTGCTTGAATGAAAACCTTTCTAGAGGTATAGGGAACCTCTAGCACCACTTGAAAGTGGTAGGAACACACCCACCAAGTAGATCGGGACTAAACCCTAGAAATCACCTTGAGGACAAATGCAAGTAAAGCAAACAACACAAACACAAGTGACACAAGATTTATCTCGTGGTTCAGGGTCGCCACCAAGGCTGACCTAAGTCCACGTTGTTGAGGTTCGCCACACAAGGCTTAGGCTCGCCACATAAGGCTTGCCTTTCCCTCGTTCTCAAATCAAGAGAGTGAACTCTTGAAGTACGGTGTTCACGATCGGAGCTGCCGGAATCTGGTCGGAGATCGATCGGTACATTTGGCGCTGGAAAACAGCGGCTTGATTACTGAGCCCATAAGACATTGTTGGAGAGGGGTGGATGTCCCTGGTCGTCGTGGCCATCGTCTTCGGCGGGGACCGACGGCGGCGTGGTCGGCGGCCGTGGTGGCCGGAGAGTCGGCGCCATGCCACCTGCGCGAGGTCGAGGCAATCCATGATACCGCTGCTGGAGCGATCGATGACGTCGATCAGGTCGTCGATGTCGATCAGGTCGTCGATGTCGATCTTCTTTCGTGGGTGGATCGGCGCAGCAGAGCGACGCACGGGCGGCGACGCGTCTGCGCCATGTGGAGTAGAGCCGACGGTCCAGGACATAGATCCGATCTGGAGCACGGTGCCGGTCGCCGGAAGGACCATCGAATCCGAGAAAGTAACCGCTTTACGAGCCATGAAGTCGATGCACACACCCCCTACCTGGCGCGCCAACTGTCGACGAAATATACGTCGCAGTCTACCTAGGGGGTACCCTACGGTAGTAGATTGTAGGTGGAGGTGTGGCGACGACGATCAAGCGTAACATGGAGAGCGTAGACACGACGATTTATATAGGTTCAGACCGGCAAGTCGCCGTAATACCCTACGTCTTATATTTTGGTGGCTGGATTGATCTTGCGTATTAGGTTACAAGATCTTTAGATGATCTGAGAGTGGTTGTGAGAGAGTTTTCGAGGAGGGTCCCTGCTCGCCTTATATAGCCGGGGAGTAGGGTTACAATTTCCATATCCTAACAGATTATGATTGGTTCCCTATGGCAAGGGATCTGAGTCTATCTATTAGGATCTTCCTTGGCGAGCAAGACTTCTTCGAAGTCCTTGGCGAGCACGGCGGGCTGGTCGCGTGCCGTAAGGCCTCGCAAGCTGGGCCGTCTCCTGGTCGGCAGGCCCATAAGGTCCCTGAGGATATGCCGAGGTAATATCCCAACAGTTCATTAAAATGTTTGAGAACAAAGTAAGTACCGAATAGGACTACTTTACTAGATCTCACTATACAAGTGAAACATAAACACCTTTGCTATGTCGCCCTTGTACACATAGGACGTGTTTGTATTCGCGATTAAGGACTGCGCGACGCGACCCTCCATCGTGGCGCAGAAGACACCGATGTAGTTTATTTTTGTGGTGTCTACGCCGTAGGCGATGAAAAAGGCGCTCCACGAGAAGCTTGACGTAATTATAGGCCTCTTTGGATGCCGCCCTGCCCTAGGCTTGACCTCAGCCCTAAACGATCAAAATCCAATGGCTGGGAGAGCTATATGGGAGGCAGCATCCAAACAAAGCCCTATGTGCTTCTTTTGACCGCCACTGTAGAGCAGAGAACACCTATACAAACACGTTTGTAAGCTTTCGCGTCTAATCTCACCTAGTAACACTTTTGAGCAATATAACATGACAATTAATAGAAAGAGGACAGATCGCCACACCTTTTATTATGCGAAATATTTAGAAAAAAAACCTACACAATGTATCTTCCAATTCTCTAGCTTCATTTATAGGCTAAGGAGGAGGGTATAGAACAAAATAACTCGAGTCTCTTGTCTTTTGTTCTTAATAACTAAACAAACATATATATATATATATATATATACTCCATCCGTCCCAAATTAAGTATCGTTTTGAGTTTCTGTGTCGTAAATTTGACTAGATTTATATAAAATAAGTGTAATATTTATGTCTCCAAATAAATTTATTAAAAAACTAGATCAAAAGATCTATCTAATGATATCAATTATGTATCATAACTATTAATATTTTTTTTTATATAAAATTAATCTAAGTTTTTTCTCGGAAAACGAGAAAGACAAATATTTTAGGACAGATGGGAGTATATATTTTAGAGTGTAAGCTGTGGCTATGCCTGTAGTTCTATTATACTTTTCGATGAATATTTAATATTTTTTCTCATAATAAATCAGTATAATTTCAGCCCAAATCAGTGTATTTCAGTGGGTGTGTCTCATAGGCTCCGAGAAGTAGGAATTCACGTACACGGTATGTGGCTGTATTTTTTTTTCTTTTGAGGGGGGGTGATGAATCGGTATGTGGCTGTGTGTTGTCTGCTGCGGTGGGACCGGACCCGAGGGAGAAGTTCTCACAACAGTCAGTGTCACAGGCTCTGGCTGGCAGTGTCCTTCCCTCTCTTCCCCCTCTCCGGTTCCGGCGGAGGAGAGGAGAAGGAGACCCTGTGGGTGTGGGCTGTGGCGGCAGGGCAGCCTTTTCCCCTCCCCTTCCCGGCTTCCCCTTCCCCTCCCGAGTCTACCGTAGTGTAGTGTAGTGCAGTAGGGTTTCGCGGTCCTCCGCACCCATCCATCCCCGCATCCTCTCCATGGCGGCCGATCCCGACGAGCTCGGCCGCCGCCTCGCCGCGGTCGCCGTCTCCGAGTCTCCTACCGCCGCCGCGGCTGCGCTGGAGAGCAGCAACAACAACCTCTTCCAGGTCATGCGCGCCGTCGAGGACGCGGAGGCCACCATCCGCCAGCAGGTAATCGTATCGTATCATTACTCTCTTCCTGGGGAGCCCCTCTGCGGCGCAAGAGAGAGAGAGAGAGAGAGAGAGAGAGAGAGAGAGAGAGAGAGAGAGAATCAGCTCGAATCAGAACGAACAAGAGACTCATCACGCCTCTTCTCTTCTCTTGTATTGATTGTATCCCTCTTCTTTCAGCTGGAGGAGAACAGCCGGTTGAAGGACGAGCTCATGCTCAAGACGCAGGAGCTCCACAGAATTGTAAGCCCATTCAATTTCCACGCCCCTTCCCGATCCAAATCACACTTTCAATCAATCAATCATATATATGCTGTCTGTGCAAACGACGATAGTCTAAGAACACCACATAGTTGCAGCACACCATTTCCTTTTTCTTTAATTATCACGCCATTTCATTTGCCTAATATATAACTATTCTACTCTACATCTCATCTCTTGCCCAAACCAGAGGTCAGAAGCCACAAACCAAGCTTCTTCTCGTGGGATCCATCAGGATCGCGCTCTCGCCGCCGCCCACACAAACACCTCCTCCACTGCCCCCATTGGGACTACCGCTACAGCAGCAGAGGCCTTCAAATGGGGACCTGGGGAGCCCATGTTGCAGGATGCCGGCATCAAGCACAAGTACCTCGAGGCCACCGTGGCTAATGGAATTCCCCGTAAATCATCGGGGGACCAGAGTGCTCCCGACAGCGCTTTCCCATCTCAGCTCTCTACCCCGTCTTCTCGTTCCCTCTCACCAACTAGGTACCAGCTAGTACATTCCAAATCCAGCCTCTCTTAATATCCTGTTTCCTTACCTTCACTGGGCCTTTCCTTGCAGGCACCGTAAAGAACCAGACTATGATTCGAGGCTCAACTTATCTGGACAAGGCGCGCTGCCTGCTTCAGACCTCAACTCAAACGTCGTCGTCTGGAAGCAGGTATCATCAACTGTTTTGCTTCTTCTGTCAGTTACCATTCTTTTTAATTCATTGATTGATTCACTCCTCGTGCTGAGCTGCATATTTCTTTCCACAGGATCTCCTTGTTAAGGTTAAAGAACAAGAGGAGGAGATTGCACAGCTGAGAAGGCATCTTTCTGACTACTCTGTCAAGGTGACCGAGCACACTACTGATCTTTTTCCTCTAATGTTCTTTTTCTTTCTTCAAAATCCTTAGTGTTTCACTCATATGTCTTTTCACAGGAGGCCCAAATACTTAATGAGAAACACGTCCTCGAAAAACGCATTGCATATATGCGCATGGTAAATAAACATACCCTTTTATTTATGATGCATCAACTACCAACTTGGAGTTCCTTTATTAAAAAAAATAATTACTAACTTGGAGTGCACGAGACTATGATTTAACTATTTCTTTTCCATTTTTGGGGCAGGCCTTTGATCAGCAGCAGCAAGATCTGGTTGATGCTGCATCGAAAGCTTTGTCCTACAGACAGGATATTATCGAAGAAAACATCCGTCTTACATATGCATTGCAGGTAACGTTTTCCCGACAGCCATTAGCACATTCTTTCCTCATTTGCTTGTTTTTACTTTTACATACCCCCAAGATACACTTGTGATCAATTCATTTTTTATTGAATTACCTTTAGTTTCCGTAATAGTAAGCTGCAGTGTTCATACTACAGTACTCAATGAATATCTCTTCTGATTTACAAAACAGCCTAATTCTGTGCACACGTGTTAAAAGAACTGATTTCTGGTTAGTTCACTTCATTATTTTGTGATAATCTTAAACCTCGACCTGCGAGGGGTAAGACAGCCCCAGAAGACCTCATGCAGGTTCAGATACACCCCGAACCCTGGCCCCACCTATACACAGTGGCACCAAAGCCCATGTGAAAATGACCTTCGATGTGGAACAAACGTAACCCCAACGTGAAATTCGCTCCCTAGGGGAGTTGAACCTAGGACTTGAGGAGTGCTACTCAAGCCACCTAACCAACTCAAGTAGAGGCCCTTTTGCATTTTGTGAGATTCTTACTTATTCTATTTAGATAAGAACTAGCATCCTGTTCATTTGATCGTTTCTGCGGGTGATAAGCTGGCTATGCTGTTTTTGACTGTTTTGTTGTGAGAGGAAAACACTGTACCATGGCTGATAATTTCAAGCGAACAAGGCGCTACGTATGCTGCAATTAGTTTTTGTTATTTTCTTCAAACCTTATTGTTTGGATTTGGTGAAGTAAAATGAAGAGTGCTGAGTCTACTTTGTTCCATAGGCAGCGCATCAAGAGAGATCAACATTCGTATCTTCTTTATTGCCTCTTCTATCGGAGTATAACCTTCAGCCTCCTGTTCTTGATGCTCACTCCATTGTTAGCAATCTGAAGGTATGTGCTGCTGTGATTGGTTGCTTGTTTTCCATTGATTAAATGCCCCCTTTTCTATTAAGTGACCTTGCCCATGGTGAAGTGGGGACCTTGTTGCATATTGTTGTACATCGTAAAATTTACTTTGCTTGTTGGGATATGTCATACATGCCAAAGGAAGCTAAACTACCTTCATAGTGAGGCTTATGCCACATTTACTGGGAGTGCTGAACTATACTATCTTCTAAGATGTTTTTGATATATAGTATCATTGCTACAGAAGACATATTATTAAATAATAGTTTAAAAACAATCAAGTGACAGAAGTAAAAAATTCCCTTGATTATTTTTATTTCTTGCTTGGTTGAAGCAGCCCCTCATAGTTGACGTTTCATTTTTCATCGTGCAGGTTCTGTTTAAGCATTTGCAAGAAAAGCTTATTATTACTGAGGTGAGTCACATTCGTCCTTGTTAATATGTATTTTGTGAAAGAAGAGCTAGTACAAACCTTCTGCCAGGACATTGCTGAGCTTGTTATGCTTGCCACGCACTGATAAAGTTGGATGTTGCAGGAGAAGCTGAAGGAATCACAATACCAGATTACTCCTTGGCATGCTGAATCTTCAAATAATACAAGTGCTGCTGTACAGTCGCCTTCTCATCCTCCTGGAAATGCATTGGTTTGATTGATATGGCACTATGCTTTTCATCTATATTTCTTGGAATGCATGCATGATTGTAGATTCTAACTTTCATCACATTTCTTAGATCAAAGCCAACCTTGACATTGTGCCCCAGCAAGCATATTCTCATGTACAGTCTCCAGCTTCTTCTCCTGTTCGAGCTAGGCGTGACTGGGATTTGTTAGGGAATGAAAATCGTCAGGTCATTCGAAGTGAGGTTGCCACAACAAGTGCAGAGCATGATAATGTTGGAAAGACCTCTCCTTCAACCAGGTTGCTGATGGTTATTTTAAAAATTCAATAGGATATGTTTTTAGCTGTTCTTTACTGTTTCATAATTACTTCCCATTTTTGCCACATGATGAAAATCCAAATAACTTTTATACAGTATTTTGAAACCATTGCTCCAATGATGATTGTTCTAGCATTATCTAGCACTCTATTACCATTTTATTTTGTGACTATCATCTATTGCTCTTTGGTACACGTGGCCCTTGTTGGTTTGGGTTTGGAAGGCCTTGTTGTATTACTGGTCAGCCTTTTGAAAGTTTTTTTTTTCTACAGCACATATTCTATTATGTCAAACAAAATAAGAATGTGGGTGTAAACTAGTTATTTAGAAAATTAATGTGCTGCGTTTAAAGTGTTGAGAGGTGGAAAAGTGAAGGCAGAGTTATCCTAGTGGAAAAGTAGAAAAGTGAATAGACCTTGTAGGTTGCTTAAGCCTCATATTTACAAAGAAGCAAAATATTCTTGTCATTGAAAATAACTATTCTTGTTGCATTGTTTCCTTCTGAACTGTTTTCCTTATGAGTGTGGGTGGTGGTGGCAGTGTACTTTCAAACAGGAACATCGAGAATGAAATTTGGATGTTTCTCACTGGCTTCTAATGTTCTGCAGCAACCAGAATATGAAGGATGTGCCTCAAGGAACTGACCATGATTCCCGTGCTGTTCGATTTAACATTGAATCCAAGGATCAAAACCCGTCATTCAAGGACCTTGTTAGGAGTGATGCCTCAGAAAATCTGGAGGGAGCTGAGGTCCAAATTCCACAAGAAACTTCTGCACAGTGGGATTCTGGAGGCTCACCTAATTTGGCATCTGGTCTTGATGATGCAAATCCACCATACCCTTATCTTCCTACTGTCCTTGAGGAGCCTAGTTCTTCTTTTTCTGAAGGTGTTGCATCTTTAAACCCGTGCATATGCCTACTATATTACCTCAGTTATGATGGTAAATAGCATTTTTATGAATGGGCAGTTGCAGAGGATGATCCGCTGCCAGCCATAGAAGGACTGCGAATCACAGGTGAAGCCTTTCCTGGAAGAGAACTTCAAGCAAGTGGGTACTCCATCCATGGAACTACAAGCTGTAATTTTGAGGTGTGCTCTATTGCCTCTGTTATCCACGCCTTAAATATTCCACTAACTTCTTCTGTACTCATGAATCTTTTCAATTTTGTGTTTTCTAATCTATATTTTTTTGCAAATTCTTTTTTGTGCTCACAGTGGGTGCGCCATTTGGACGATGGATCAGTAAATTTCATAGAAGGTACCTTTTCTTTTGATGCAAGAAAAAAACGCAATGCCTTGTAGCATTTTTGTTTGGTTTAGGATATACCATTGAAGCTTTGGAACTCACATTTTTTGTTTGCTGCAGGTGCACGGCAGCCCGCCTATTTAGTAACCGCTGATGATGTGGACTCTGTACTAGCGATTGAAGTCCAGCCTCTGGATGATAGAAAAAGAAAGGTATAGCTTCACATCATGTGATGGCCATTCTTAAATGGCATTCTATTCTTTCTTATTTTTTCTTGGATTCGATACTCGATAGCTTGGTCAGTTTTTTGCATACTTGTATATTAGATTAGATGGTGGGTACCTGTTTGCTGTGTTATTATAGGCCTCACACTAGTTACTTCTACCGCATAGTTTGAATTTACTGAAAGTAAATGGCTAAAAGTACTGCCCATTTGTTGATTTGCTGAAAACCTGAGAGGCAGTGTTTTGTTCTTGTTGAAATTTGCAATAACAGGATGATGCAAGGGCTGTTTGAATTTATGTTGTATGTTCTTTTTTTGTTAGATAAAAAAATTGTTAAAGGATAATAGTGAGCGAACTCTATTGTTTGGGAAAACCATATACAGCTGTGCTTTAGGTTAGAATTCATACCACGGCTCATTAGTTATACACTGGTAGGGTGCTACTGCTAACACATAGTTGATGGGACATAGTTGATGGTTTGAAACTATACATTAGATGGTTATTACTGAGTTGGATGATGGAACCACTTGATTTATCTAAAATCTTTTCTCTTGTAGGGGGAGATTGTGAAGATTTATGCTAATGATCAAAGAAAAATTACATGTGGTGAGTTTTCTACGAGCGTTTGTTCTTTAAGTAGTGGACACAATCTTTTTATTTTCTTTCATTTGCACCTTGTATGTTTTCAAAAATGATTGGGTATCTGAGCTCCATTTCTTGAGCTGTCAGTATGAGAGAAGAATCATGTTATTGTGTAGAAGGGTTTCTTTTGGCATATTAGATAAACTCAGTATCTGAGTAAATCTTATTTGTGCAGATCCTGAAACCAAGGAGCATATTAAGAAAATTCTCTCTATGGGGCATGTGTCTTATGAAGTTCTATTACCTGTATGCCATTTATTCTTCTCAAATGGTCTTCCATGAGCACTCTGTTTACACCTTTCCATTGTCATACAACCCTGCGAACATCAAACTATTCTGCAGGTTAGATTTTTAGATATGTGGGAACCAGCTGTCTTGGCAATAAAGAGGGAAGGCTACAGCGTTAAGTGTAATGGACAGCGTGGTGTCGTCGTTACAGAGAAATTCCAGCAAGCGATGACTGTATGGTTTCCAAAATCATTGTCTTTAAAATTGCTCTGTTTGTGTGTCACTTCATCTTTTTTTAGAAGACGTCTTGGGATTTGTAACCACCTTTTAATTATTTGTTTTTCCAGCACTACCTTTGATAATATATAGATTAGTTGCATGAATTGTACCAGATGTCATCTCAGTCTTCTATCATGGTGAACTTAGTATGTTTACCAATATCTTATACTGAAAAGGTGGCTGTAGGTGCATCCCTCTTTATAGAGAAATGTAAGGTTCATCTTGGAGACCACACACAGAAGTTACATTTTGTTGTGAAAGGAAATAGGATTAGTTAGTTTTTCATTATGCTTTCAGTATTTCAGGTTCACTAGGGTTATATTTCATTCCTTTTTCCGTATGTATAGTGATTCAGAACTCATCTTGTACAATCTTTGCAGATCAATATCCCATTTGGGCGTCCTACTGAGTTTTCAATTGTGTCTGCTGATGGTGCTGAGTACAATTTAAAGCCTGCAGAAAATGCCCCGTGAGTTTCATGCTAATCACTGTGACTATTTGTTGTGGTAGTAGTATGTTGCAATTGTCTTTTGAAGTTTTGATGCGTCAAGTTACTACTCAAAGTATGTCAGAATCCATTCATGTGGCTTCCCCTGATTTCTAGTTTTTCCACAACTTCAATCCAGCAATAGTGTTTTCCTAGTAGTTATTTGCTTCTGTGCTTGGTTGACTGCATGGCATCTGTTATTATTGTTACGCTTGCATTTGTGGCAGTTATTTTAGAGTGATGGCCTAGACCATACAAATTGCATAACACAGAGATGCTAACTGTTTTTTTTTTTCTAAAAAAAATCCAGATCACGAGATGCCATTGTTCTAATACTAAGGCTATTCAAAATGAAGGTACAGTTGCATTTCTCACTGTTTTTTAGGCTTAGATGTTTATTTGTAATGCGTCGATGATGATTCAGGAATTTCTGTGATTGCAGGCTGTTGAGAAGAGCAAGGGAAGAAGAAAGGGCATCTTCTTCAAGTAGTTTGTAGTGGTATTAGGTAGTGGCATGGCAGGTTGACTGCATTTTTTTTTGCGGTTCATGTATGTAGAAGGAAAGAGTGAGTTGTCTGCATGCTTCTGTGCTCTAGTATCTGTAAAGTTCCGATTCAATTCGATTAGATTCAATTGGTACCGTACCCAGTTTTTTGGTTTGTTTGTTTTGTTGTAAAGAGGGATGAATTCATAATCTGATGTATGCATCCCGTTTCATTGGTCTAACGTTACTTACTGCCTCCTTGGCAGTTGCATGCACACAGTTGGTTCGTTTGGCCAGATTGTAGATTTGACGGGTGTTGACGTAAAGCAGAAGCAATTCAGATAGATTACCCCAGCTAAACTGGTGGGTGTCCCATTACACAAAGTGCAGAGTGGCAATTCATCATTGTGTCTAGCTGCGTGCATCCATCCAATGATCCAATCACTCACCCTCTAGGCTCTAGCTAAGGCGGCAGCAATTCATATCTCTCGCTCTTTTTAATCACTGTACATGTAGATGCTTACAACAATCAGCCTGTTCGTTTGGCTTTTCAGCCGGCTTAAATCCAACCGGAACAATGTTTTTCTCTCACAAGAAATCAGCCAGCAGTGAATAATCCTGCCGAAACAGTGTATAATCCTGCCAAACGAACAGACTTAATGTACGCAGATATGTCTTTATTCCAGTGACAAATCTGTCAAATTTATTCCAGTGAGCTTCGACCTCTTGACTTTGGGACAGGAAATCTGTCAAATTTATTCCAGTGAGCTTCAGTCTCTTTTATCTAGCCAGATTAGGATTTTAGATGACCTTTTTCTAGCCAAGAGATTGTTTGGTTCCACACATGACTAGGTGTCGCCTCACACAAACAAACAAACAAAAAAAAATTAGCAATTTTGGACCATTTGGTCAGGTACCAATATTTGGTAAGACTTTTCTTCACCAAAACAACACCAATTCACTTACCAAAGCCTGGTAAATCCAATGCATCGCAATACCAAATTAGAGCATCTCTAAGAATCTTAAAAGGTACTCTCTAATTATCATTTGGAGAGTTATTTAAGTAAACTTTGTTTTTCATATTTTTGTACGCTTAGAAAAAAAAACTAAAACACAAATATTCTTCTATTCCGCTGATGGCCGGCAAGTGAGGAAAATATTGGTCTTTTTTGTGAGTTGAATTGTTTATGTGAATCCTATTAGAGTGCAATGAACTGTATTTGAAGTCTTTTGGAGCATCGAGGCGTTGACAAAAATTTATAGAAAGATAGATATTATGGCTTTTTTTTTTTTGCAGAGATGCATTAGTTATACTATATATCCTATGCTATGCTATGCGTCATATAATGTATTTGATGTAAAATGTAAATGATATATTTTTTTTGGTCTTACCATTATATATATATTAATTTAAGACTGTAAAAATTATTTTTTTTGGCAACAAAATTCCTAAGGCAAGATACATTTAAGGAAATGGCCGGTTTGCCAGCGTTTGTGTATGGAATGAAAGTAGTAGAGTGGAGAGAGGCAGGGTAATTATGGTCGAATCCAACACAAACGCTGGCAAACCCCACCACAGGCAAGAGCAGAGCAGCGAGGCAGTGGTCCAAGTCCAACGACCGGACCGGATGGACCCAGCGGGAGGAAGCGGAAGGGGAATCATCGTCCTCGTCCACTCCCAACTCCTCCCCACTGACGAGACCTCTGCTGCTGCTGCTGCCGCCACTTCCACGCTCCTCCAATCTCTCCCTCTTTCCCCTCCTTCCTTCCCTTGGATTCGTTTCAGCTCCCTCCCTGAGACTGAAAATTGGATGCTGGCAGTGTAAAGGCAGGATCAGCGGCGAGCCGTGCCCCCCAGAGTTCCATGTCCGCCATGAGATGAATTGGAGGAGCAACCGTCCTCCCCAGATTCCTCGATCCTCGTCTTCTTCTCTCTTGGCTTTGCTTCCTTTTGGTTCAACTTTGCACCATTCATTTCGATTTCTTTGGTGGCGTCCGGCGTCCGCAATTCACAAGTCAAGTCCGCATCCCGTCCCTCCTCCTCCTCCTCTGTCCCTCGTCAAAGCAAGCAAGCAAGCAAAAGTGGGTGCCGGTGCCATCAGAGTAAGCAAGCTCCCATTTTTCCTTCCTTCCTCCTATTCCTATTCCTATACTAGTAGTAGCAGTATCCATTCCATCGGATTGACATGTCCGCCGACACCACCGCCACGACGGGGACAGGCCACCTCCCACTCTCAAGAGCCTGATTGATTCATGGCCACCGCCCCCACCACCGCTGGGGCCGCCTCCTCCCCGTCACCGGCGTCCTCGCGGCCCACTGCCACACCGGCCGACACCGCTGCGACGCCACCGACCGCGCCACCGCCCCTCACCTCTCCCCCACCCGCCGCTCCTCCACCCTCCTCCCACTCCCATTTGCAGCCGCCTGCACCTCCTCGGCATACAGCCTCGCCACCGCCGCCGCGGACGCAGCCGGCGGATCCTCCTCCTCCAAGGCCACCGCTGCTCTCTCCGCCGTCTGCCGCTCCGACGCCCTCGCTCTCTCCGCCAGCGTCCCCGGCCCCTGCATCACCTCCTTCCAGCGCTCCTCCGCCATCAGCACCACCATCGACTAGACACAAGCCATTACCTACGCCTGCCATTGCAGTTGACCCGGCCCACTCCGGCACCGGCAAGAACCCAAATTCGAACAAGTCGCCCACCCCAGGTGCGCCGTCCAGGAGCTCACCCGCCCCCTTTGGCGGCCTTGGTAATGGTGTCGTCATAGCCATCGCTGCTGGGGTGGTCGCCTTGCTTGTACTTATTAGCCTCCTAGTCACAGCAGTTTGGTTCAACAACAAGCGCAAGAAGAAGCAAATGAATGGTTACAGAGCTGGTTTCATGTCCCCTACCTCGCCTTTTTCTTCGCAGCAACCTTCGGGTATTTTTGTTTCTCACTTCTATATATATCATGCCATTGTTGTTGTTCATGCAAGATACAATTTTGGCATTGTTTGACTGTAGAAAAAAAAACTATGAATTATGTTTTGTGAGCTGTCCTTTTAATTGTACTAGCTAATTGTGTAAGATTGTTGCCTGAAACTTCTGTGCATTTAGCTTAATACAGTATGCAGCTCTTCCGAATAGCTAGCTAGCAAGCAACACGGCCACTGATACCCATCTTCCGCTTCCTTTAGGTGAATCTGCAAATGTAGGATCGTCAGCTGATCCTTCTGTCCACACCAAGTATAGCGCCGGGAGCCCCAGGCTGCAACAATGCTTGTCCGATATCAGCATGGGAAACTCCAGGTCCTTCTCATATGACGAGCTGTATCAGATTACTGATGGTTTCTCAGCTCAGAGGCTGCTAGGGGAAGGAGGCTTTGGGTCGGTGTACAAGGGCCGCCTGCAAGATGGTAAAGATGTCGCCATTAAGCGACTAAAGGATGGTGGTGGACAAGGGGAACGCGAGTTCCAGGCTGAAGTGGAGATAATTAGTCGTGTGCATCACCGTCATTTGGTTTCTCTTGTGGGATACTGCATTTCCAATGACCAAAGGTTACTTGTATACGACTTTGTTCCTAATAACACACTGCATTATCATCTTCACGGTATGTTAGAGCCTCTTTCTAATCTTTTGCAAGAGCATTCCCATCTTCTGCCAATAAAAATTGAATTGAACTGCAATCACAGGACATGGGATGCCTGTGTTGGAATGGTCCACGCGAGTTAAAATTGCTGCTGGTGCTGCTCGTGGAATTGCATACCTACATGAAGATTGTAATCTTCCTTCCTACTTCTCGTTTTCTTTGCAATGTCGATTTCCATCTATTTTTTGTGTGCTAATTGTTAAACACTTTACTTTTATCCATTTGCAGGCCATCTGAGGATAATTCATCGAGACATCAAGTCCTCAAACATTTTGTTGGATAACAATTTTGAGGCAAAGGTAACTACATTCCCTAAATGAGCCTAACTAGTTCTCACAATATACCTAGCAATTTGTATTTGTTTTCTGATTGAATGCCATCCATCTACGAGTTCTAGGTTGCTGATTTTGGTCTTGCGAGGTTGGCTTTGGATGCTGTAACCCATGTAACAACCCGTGTTATGGGAACATTTGGGTGGGTGAAGTGCTGTCATATCTCAGAAAGTTCATCAATATATGACATAATCATACTGAGTTCATGGCTGGATTTTCTTTTTTCTTTTTCAGGTACATGGCTCCGGAATATGCCTCAAGTGGCAAACTGACTGAGAGATCAGATGTATTCTCTTTTGGTGTAGTTTTGTTAGAGCTTATTACTGGTCGAAAACCTGTTGATGCATCGAGACACTAGGCGACGAGAGCCTCGTCGAGTGGGTGAGTTTTAGCAGAGAGCTTATATTGCTTAGAGCCTGGTGATGTTCTTAGAGCACTTTTTATTGACTACGATTTTTGGGAGTTGCTATTGTTGGGTAGCATAAGCTTTGTTCCCAGCCAGTTTGTTCACACCGTACATTCAATTTTGGATTGCAGTAGACTCATATATACATGAACAATGTCACCGCAGGCAGGCCGCATAGTTAGTTAGAACTTGTCTGTGTTGAAGAATTACTGCACCATGAATATGATGCATGCCTGAGAATTGTTGGTTGACTTCCTTTAATTTTTCCCAATTATTTGCAGGCTAGGCCATTGCTTTCTCGAGCCCTGGATACAGGCGATTTGGGAGAGTTGGTTGACCCCAGGCTTGAGATGAAGCTGAATGAGGTGGAGATGTTCCACATGATCGAGGCTGCTGCAGCCTGCATTCGGCACTCGGCATCAAGGAGGCCCAGAATGAGCCAGGTACTTAAAAGCAAAAGCCAATCAATTGTGGGGTTTTGGTGTTGGTTCCTAGCCCATTGTCCATTCATGAGGCCGAATTGAAGATGACAATTTTGTTGTTTCAACTCAAATTCAGGTGGTGCGGGTTCTTGAGAGCTCAGCGGACATTGACCTAACAAATGGCGTTCAGCCTGGGCAAAGCCAGCTCTTCAACGTGGCCAACACGGCGGAGATAAGGATGTTCCGGCGGATGGTGGCCGGCGCGCAAGATGACAGCTCCGACTTGACACAGTACGATTGGAGCAGAGGCAGTGATGCTGACGCCACCCGAGTCCCAGGATCTTGTGATGATGGCCAGGGAAGACCTTGTGCTTTCTGACTCTGCCTGTAGTACTTACAGTATTGGATTATCGACTAGGGAATTCAGTAGAGGTGTCTGTATGGAGTGAAAGTGGTTCCCTGACCGGGTTTATTCTTTAGGAAAAATCAAAGTAATCCGTTGTGTGTAGAGAAGATTTCACTGGTGACGTAGTGTTTGGTCTTTTCTTTTCTTTTCTTTTCTTTTCTTTTTTCCTTTTTCCCCCTTTCTCTGTATCACTGTATGAAGGAAGAGGTTGGTTTTAGACAGTCAGCGTCAAGGACATGGAAATTGAAGCATTGTTGAACGAGACACGTGACATGCAGGCATCTTTCAACTTGTCTGTTTCTGTAGCCAAAGACACGGAAATGAACTGTTCAACCTCCTGACATTTTGTTTGGTCTCTTTCTCGAGTCAGAAGTCTGAACCAACAATTCTTCCGTTCCGTTGATGGCGCCGCGGTTGCCGTCCCAACTCGCCTAACTAATGATGAAAAGGATGACGATTAGATTATGGTCGGTGAAATGAATGTTGTTGTTCTTTCCTTCCTTCCTTCGGTCCTTCCTGGTCTTCTCCTTCTAGATACCAGAATAGTAGAAGCAGGGCAAAACTGACAGGGATAGCTCAGGAAACACGGAAAATGCCCTTTGAATTCAGGCCCCACTCCCCCCAAAAAGTAGACATCCAGTTTTGACCGTGTGCATCAGTTCTTCTTCTTATTCTTCTTCATCATCATCATGTTGACAGTCAGGTCAATTTAGGAAGCGCAGCCGGGCTTTCCTTTCCACCGTGTCCATTCGTTTCAGTTGCCTCGTGATTCATGTGATCTGTTCCACTTCATTATCGGCCATGCATGATTCATGTTGGTACATTTCATTTCAATTTCCTCCTGATTCATGTAAGCTGGGTTCATACAGTTGCAAAGCACAAAATAACTGATAGCCTCAAAACCTAACTTATCTGGTATTTGCTAAAACAAACCAGAAATTTTGTATGCTATCATTATAAAAGCCTGTATATATAGACACTTTTTTTAGCATGTTAGACACTGTGCTGATTATTTTCTTGTATATGTGGAGATAAAAGGTTGAAGAAATTAAATGACCTTTGCGCTGAATAATAAAATTCGGCAATAGACAAGCCACGAAGGGATTACAAAAACGGTGAAATTTGTAAGACACACATTACTTTTTCACGAATGGGTTAATTACCCAAAGAGAGAAGATGCTTTATTTCCTGGAATACTTTTTTTTTAGGTAGAGATAATAAGATTATTAACAAAAAAATTAAAGAAAAAAAACATCATCCCCAAATTAGGGGAAAACTAAAGAATATGAAACTAACTTTATCCCTCCGCATCCATCCTTTCCTTCCAAATGTACTGTACACTACTTTCTTGTTTCAAAAATCTGGCCCTCGCTCGTCATCTACACTGCTAGTGGTTGAGTTGACACTAGCTAGCTAGCTTAGCTACAAGCTAAGGTACTCCTTCAACTACCTGCCTGCCTGATTTTCCTTACTCCGATCCTGTACTGTATGTATTTACAGCTATGTATGTATGTTGTATAACAATAAATAAATAAACAAAATAATAATGATGTAATCTAGCTAGGTAAACTGAACTCTAATATAATGATCGATCGATTTTGCTCATCGATCTGTCATTGTCACGACACCTGCACCGGGGATGGGTGGTGAATCCGCATGCTGATGCGTCGTGCTGTTGAGCACCGCCGTGGCGTCACGGCGAGCCGACACACCGACGCCGGTGGAGCGCACGGAGAACTGGCGCAGCACCTGGCTGAGCTCCACGTCGGCGCTGGTCTCCGGGTCAGGGTTGGCCTTCTCCCTGTGTCTCAGCCACTGGATCCTGTTGTGGTAGTCCGGGAAGAACCACGACTTGACGACGGCGTAGGTGAAGAAGGGGACGAGTGCGGTGGCGGACACGAGCAGGGTGACCACCCAGTAGGACGGCGCGCCGGCCAGCGCCTCCACGAACACCATGTAGTAGGTGGTGGAGAAGCTGGGCGTGATGGCGCCGTACACGGGGAGGAAGACGTACCAGAGGGCGATGCTGAGCCAGATGCACACGTGCTGCACCAGGGTGAAGTAGCTCACCGTGATGTACATCTGCAGGTTGACGGCCCACACGATGCACGTGTACACGGTGGCGCCAAGGCTGGCCATGTCCATCACCTCCCCGCCGCTGCGGAACGCCTGGTGCTGGAGCGACGCCGTGCTCAGGAAGAAGATGATCACGGCGCTGGCCACGCCGTTCAACATCCATCCGATGATCCGTCGCCATTGGAACAGAAGGTTTTGAGGGCCCTCCTGGTAAAGCATCGGGAACTTGAGGCAGAACCGAGCAGAAACGTCTTGGTCGAAGACGCCCATGGCGACCACAGGCAGCGACGTGAAGAAGACGTTGAAGCTCGCCATTGCCCAGTCGTTGTACAAAGGCTGGCCTGAGAAGGACGCGTACGCATCGTACAGGAACAAGGTCACACCGAACGTGATGTTCTTGTAGAAGAAGTAGCAAATCTGTCCGAGCCAAACAAATCATCATAAGACGTTCATCTATCAGCTAGCTTCTTCGATCTTCATTGTACAAGGATCACATATTATATATATATATATATGATATTATGAATCTATGATGCCTGAGCATTCAATTTGAAGCTAATTAAACATGACACATGCGTGTGTGTTATTCGTGTTACATACCATTGATGAGATCCTGCTGTAGCACCAATGCCCATGGACAAGTAGCAGACGCTCCAGGAAGCGGAATTGGGCGATGGAAACATCGCTCGCCATGACAGCCTGCGGAGCTGATTAATTAGATTTACAACACAATGCAAGCTAGCTGGTTCCTTTCGGATACTACAAGCTGCTAGATGCATGAAACTTTTTGGTGAGTGTGAGTACTGAGTAAGTATGTACCAACAAATAAACCAACCTGCATTCCTTCAGCGCCGCTGATCCCAACACCAATATCTGCCTCTTGAATCATGCCCACATCGTTGGCGCCATCACCAATTGCCAATGTGACCTTACCCGTTCCAGTTTTGACAAGCCTAGTCACCTGCATCAACCAGTTCTCTCATTAGAAATAAGATAATTAATGGCAAATTAAGAGACAAGACAGATTGATTTGAGATGCCGGAGCTTACAAGTGCTTTCTGCTTGGGTGAAGAACGGCAGCAAATGACTGATCCACAACCAACTGCAAGATCGAGGAACATGTCCTTTGTGTCGTCCTCCAGTGCATAGGTAAGTGATTTCCCATCAATGATCAATGCGAAGGATTCACCAGAAGATGCATTGACAAGCTTCTTTCCCTCGTTTATTTGCCGCGCCACGCTATCTTTTGATGCCTGAAATTGATATAGCATACGGTCAACAGAGCTATATATTAAGTTTTTAGAAGAAAAACAGAGCTATGTATTATTCTCAAACATAATCATCCATGAGAAAATCGGCAACTCATCACCAATATATATATATGAGCTATGTACCTTGGTTAAGGCAGCTTTGTCACTGCCTTTCTCCAACGCAATGATATCTGCTGCCTCCAGAGTGATTGTTATTTGCTTCATTCCTTGCCTTAATAGACTACAGGCATATCTGAAGGAAAAAAACAAGTGTTAAATTTGCCAAGTAGGGTAGGAGTATTTCCATTCCATCAGTACCAAACACACTGTCAGAAGCTAAGAGACGGCATGCATGAGGCCTACTTACCCAATGTTGATGGCAGTCTCCATCTTGTCACCTGTCAGCACCCATATCTTGATGCCAGCTTGAGCAAGTTTGTCAATGCACTCAGGCACCTAGAGTAGAAAAGACAACGGAGGATGATATGAGGAAACTGGAGAGACTTGTAGTTTGTCAATGCACTCAGGCAGGCACCAAGAGAAAGAAAATATGACCAAACAAATGGAAGAAGATTCTCTGTCTCACCCCTTTTTGTAGTTTGTCCTCAACAGCAGTAGCACCAAGAAGGATAAGTTCCTTCTCCACCAAATCAGCAGCCTCATCGATCTTTTCATCTCTGTCAGTGCTGACAGAATTCTTAGCTGCTGTGAACTCCCTGTCGAAGTATGCGTATTCATCCTCCTTAAGCTCACGGTATGCGAGAACTAGTGTTCGCAGACCAGCATCAGCGTATTCATTTATGTGCTGTTGGGTAACTTCTCTGTATGCACTACTCTCCGAACCCGATGATAGCCTCTCAAACATTACACTGCACATATATCGAGATGAATGATCGCCAAATAGTAAGTAAAGAGAACGAATCCCCTCAGGCCATCAGATTAGAGATTACTGAATGAAGATATATATATATATATATATATATATATACATACCTGTCAGCTCCTTTAGTAAAGAGAAATATTTTGCCCTCCTCATTCTTAGCTATTACTGACATCCGCTTCCGTGCGCTGTTGAACTCAAGGACATGCAAGATCTTATATGACCTGTCGACTTGTTGTTTCTGAGACGACGACGAGGGATCTAACTCACGCAGAGACACGCCTGTCTGAGTGCGTTTGTAGAACGTGAACCCGAGTTCCCGTGCTGCAACAACGAAGGCCGCCTCATCAGGAGACTCTGCTTCGTATGAGATTTTGCCCGACTCTTGATCCACTTCAGGTATGCACGTGTGACAGACCGCCAGCAGCCGGAAGAACATCTCGATGACATCGGAGTGGGGTTGGTTAACCCAGTTGCCGCCCATCACACGCTCATCCACGAAATTGAATCCCTTCACTGAGTGCTGCTGCTGCTGAATGCCATTATTATTATTATTGTCAGGGTCGTCGATCACCGGGGGAGAGCCTTTCCTCCTCGCCATTGCTCTCTCGACCTCCGTGACACCACGGCCATACGCGGTTCCAGCGATGGAGCATTTGATGAACTCCATGGAGTTGCAGGTGAGAGTGCCGGTTTTGTCTGTAAGGATGGTGTCGACCTGACCCAGCTCCTCGTTGAGGTTGGACGTCCTGGCGTGTGCTGGCGTGTCGCTCTCCTGATGGTACATGTGGATGTCACTGTTGATGAAGAGCGCCTGCAGGAGCTTGACGATCTCGATGGAGATGTAGAGGGAGATGGGGATGAAGTAGCCGTAGAGCATGATGGCCGTGAACAGGTGGAGGATCGCTGCTACGACTGGCCTGTTTGGGCTGTAGTAGATCTGCGTGTCGTCGGGCCTCAGGTACCACCTCTTGTTCTTCGTCTTGTCTCCGGCGGTTGTGACGCCGAAGACGACGGAGCTGACGACGGAGATGACGATGAGCGAGACGAGGAGGAGGTACATGACCCGGTCCATCTTCTTCTCCACGTTGCTCCGCTTGGACGGGACCTTCATCGAGTTCTGCATCACCTTGGTGTCGTGCCCCGTGAAGACGACGACGCCGTACACGAAGTCGGTGTTGCGGAGCTTGGAGTCCCTGAGCAGGAGCTGCTGCGGCGACAGAGGGTGCTGCTGCCCGTCGTAGATCTCGATGTTCCCCACGAAGGTGTAGAGGTGCGCGTTGGGATCCTCGCACCTGATGACGACGGCGCCTCCTCCTGCGAAGCTGTCGTCGTCCAGCAGCAGCGAGGTGGAGGAGGTGGCCTCCAGAGACTGCTTGAGCTTCAGGTTGGTCTCGCCGTCCAGGTTCATGGTCTCCACGTAGCAGATGGCGTCGTCGTAGCTGGAGGAGAGGAGGACGAGGTCTGCCGGGAAGAATTCGTCCTTGTGAACCTTGACGATGTCGCCCACGCGGACGTCCTTCCATTTGGCATCGCGGAAACCGCTGGCATCCCCACCCTGCTGAAACACCTGAGTCCTCCTGTTGTTCACCTCCGTATCCTGTAATGGATTCATTAGATATGAGATATCGTGGTAATCTAAAAAAGATATGAGATATGGTGTTCATTATGTAATTATTAAATAAGGGAAACCAATTAATTTGGCAGAAGCAGCAGCAATTAATAAGCTATTATTAAGACTGACTCAAGGAAGTAGCAAGCAGCTCTGTAGAATGGAACGAAGAAAGTCGGACACGGACCTGCTGGTTCCTCCTCCAGTCCTCGATTGCCTCCTTGATCATGGTGGCGACGAGCACGACGACGAGCGGCGCGATGGCGCTGGAGGAGCTGTAGGCGGCGAGGGGACTGTAGGCGATGCCGGCGGAGAGGAGGAAGTAGATGTTGGCGACGCGGCGGAACTGCTCGAAGAGGGACTTGGGCAGGAAGGTGAAGAGGTTGTACTTGGTGGTGGAGATGGAGTTGCTGGTGAAGAGGATCTGCTGCTGCTGCTCGGCTGCTTGTGCTTCTGCTGAAGGCGGCTCACCGGTGGCGTTGACCATGACCACCCTTGAGAAGCCGGGGCCTCCTATCCTGGACACGGAGTCAGGGTCGTCGGCCACGCTGGGCCGGCGGCCGCACGCGTAGCTGTAGAGCTTGCTGAGGTGCACGGAGGACCTCCGGCTCCGGCGGCGCCGGCGCCCGTTGGGGGCGTTGCCATCATCTTCGCCGGCCATTGTATTGTATTGGGAACTCACTATCGTTGTTACAGTACAATACAAATACAAATACAAATGAAGAAACCGCTACTGCTACCGCTGCCGCCTTGAATCAAATCAATTTCTGAATGAAAAACTAAAGGTAGGAGGAGCTCCGTCTCCCTCCCTAGCTAACTGGAGGAGTACCCTATATACAACACCTAGTGCGTACAAGATCGATGAGGAGGAATTGGGAGGGCGGCTGAGCTGACAAACCCAGATGGGATGGAAAGGAAAGGAAGGAACAAGCAGCAAGGAGATTAGGACTCGCCCTGGTTGCGGTCCTTCAGTTTATGCTTGCTAACTAAATACAGTAGGAGTACTAGGAGATTATTAGGAGAGTACGTAGCTTTCTTGTTGCTTGGAAAGCTCCGCGCACAAGAACAAGCTCCCGGCCCAGCCGCGTCTGCCAGCCAGAGCAGACTGAATCAAATCAAATCAAAGGAATAATAAGACGAGGCAGAGGCAAAAAGCAGAGTCTTTTTCTCTCTTCTCTCTTCTCCAGGCCGGCCAAGGCCTGCAGCTCCCTCCCTTGTGCTTGCTTGGGAATGAACGGGATGGAGAAGGGAAAGCAGGGGAGGGGGGCAAGTCGTTGCTGGTGGTTTGGTCGTCACTCGTCTGCGCTTCTTTCAGGTCTCCGGTCTCTGCCTGCCTCCTACTAGTACTTAGTTCTAGTTCTAGGCTCCTCTCCTCCCTCCCGCGTCTCCTCTGACTGCGCTGCTCGCCCGGTCCACCAATCCCAGCAGAGCGAGCGAGGCTTTGCACCTGCACCTGCACCTGCATTGGCATGCTAGTCATGGGTTTGTTTGCAACTGGAATCTGGAGTCCTTCCTTCCTTCCATTGTTTTTGTTTCCATTCCTCCCTCTCCCTGTCCTCTCCTCAGTCATGGTTGACTTGCCTTCCCTCCCACCTGCCCTGCCCTGCCCTGCCCTGCCCCGCCCCGCCGCCAAGAATTTCCTCGTCTTCGCGCTGCCTGCCTGATGTGATTCGATGCGACGGCTCTCTCTCTCTCTGCTTGTCTCCTCTCCCTTTCCAATCTTCTAGAACATACTGGCCAAACAAACAAATGAGTTGGTTACGATAATTTATTTATTTTTTCTTAAGAAAAAAGGCTGGACGCATATTGTCTATCCCAATCCGGGATCGGATAATTCTGCCTCCGTCTCTAGACTATTATTATGGGAATGGTTTTCATCCCCATGTTCCTAATTAAAAAAAACTGCTAAAAACAAACCCAATAAACTGGCTAAATGTATTCGTGAAACTATTTATAACTATTGTGCTCCAAAACATCACTTCAACAGTTTATGTATACCATTTTCTATTTTACCTAACTGGCTATCCCATTATTTTCGCTGACCATATTTACCTAGCGAGTCATGTTTGCTATACATGTTTTTCAATTTAGCTAGCTGTTGTAAAACTCTATATTTTAGATGAGCTTTCTATTTTATATAATAACTAAATCTCATAATTTAGCATCTAATTTTAGCAAGTATCTTGGAAATCCTCTAAGGCCCTGTTTGGTTTCCATAAGTCATGTAACTTATAAGTCATGTATGATAGAGTTGAAGTGTGGTCCCCAAGCATAAAAAGTATTGTCCCATATGAAAACGAGGTGACTTATAAATTTTAAGTTGAGGTAGAGCAACTTATGACTTATAAGTTGGGGTGACTTATAAGTTAGGAGTGTTGGGTAAAATAAGTCACTTTGAAGGACCGAGAACGGCAATCAGAGAGGGGGGGGGGGGGGGGGGGTGAATGGGAGGCTCAAATTTCACTCGGAAATATTCGGGTCACTCTTCCCAAAAACAACCCCAGCAAGCAAGCTTACTCTACCAGCAAGATCACGACCCTAGAGAGGGTGGATACCTTTGGTGAAGACCAAGAGGTACAACGGATCTTCCGGAAACCAGAAACTCAAACCGTGACACCGATAGTGAGACACTCAACCCCTATGGAGAAGAGAAGAAAGCTCACCCAAAAACACTTATGAGAACTGGTCTCAAAGGTGCTTCATTAAGTTCCCTGCGTGATTACGAAACCAACGCAACAAACGGAACTCAATTCGGAGTCCGGACGAGGGAGAAACGACGAAGACAACGACGAAGAAAAACCTGAAAAACCTTACTGGAAGGCCGACGGACGATGGCAATGGACGGTCCGTTGGGCGATGGACGGTCCGTTGCCAGAGTCCGTTGCAGCGATGGACGCTGGGCGATGGACGGTCCGTTGACAGAGTCCAGCGCACCCAGAAAAATCAGCCCCTACTGGAAGGGCGACAGACGCTGGCGAAGGACGATGACAGAGGGCGACGGACGTTGAGAAGAGAGTACGACGCCAAAATCAAAAGACGTCGACAAGCGAGGTGACGGACGTTGACGTCAGCACGCCCCAGCGTCCGACGCAAAACCCTCGGAGCGTCCGATGCTCCCGAAAACTGCACAGTGAACCCCAAAATCGTTTTCACTCCTCCAAATCTTTCCAAAACTCAACCAAATGAACTCCAACTGCAACCAAACTTTGTAGGCATAATCCTTGTATAGTTGGGGAGCTAATCCTAAGAAATCATCGCTCAATTTGGTGAGAAATAAAGGGAAACGAGGATTTGGGGGAGAAGGGGCAAGAACGAAAACACCGCAAAGAAATCGCCCGATCTACGCACTCGTGAGGTTTGAGGGGAATTCCTTCGGTGCAAAGATGCTCCTCACGAATACGAACAACTTGGTTCAAACGGATTTGCAAGAGCTACTCCCTACAAAGAGAAATCATCTCGGGAAAAAGAGGGAGCAAAAGCAAAACGCGAAGAACACAAGCAAAACGGGGACACGATCAAGAAATCGAAGCCACCATGGCTTACGGAGGTTACGGCCTCCGATTCCTCACAACAAACTCAAGTTCTTACAGAGGTTGGTGAAATCAACCTAGGGATCTCATGAACTAGAGAGAGGGTAGAGAGAGAGAGAGTTGGGGCAAAATGATTAGGGTTCAAGAGATGGGATGAGGATACCCCTTCATCCTCTATTTATCAGAGGCTTTGGCTATTTTCCAAAGACCCCCTAGATACAATGAGTGAACTACCTAGCCTAAGCATTGCAGTCAAAGCTCCGATAAATATCTCCCTCGATTTGAATGGACGGCCCCGCTTCCTGCCAGGAGTTGTCGTCTCCTCAACGCAACCTCCAGGATTCCGCCACGTGCCATCCCCGCTTCCTCGGAAGCTCCGCCTAGGTTTTGAGGCCCAAACCTAGGAAACCCGCCACCGGTAGCTTTGGGCTCAACTACCGAACCCCGAGTTTTGCGGCCCAAACTCGGAAACCGACGCGGATGGTTTTGAGGCCCAAACCACCAAACCACTCAACGCGAGCCACCTTGTCTTCACCCGGTCGGACTCCGAGTCCCCTGAGCCTCCACTCGACTCGTGCGTCCACCGTCTTGACTTGGTCGACTCGGTCTACCTCCATGTCTTCTCGCACTCGCCGGTGCCAAGTACTAGTCACCACAGCTAGTCCACTAGCACCCATGGTCCCTCAGTCCGAGCCCCGCTTCTGCCCTTCATCGCTATCAGTTCATCGGCAGGCAAGCCTCTACTCGACCTTCTCCACGTCATTGACCACTGTCACTAAGCATAGTACCTGCACACCACAAGCCAATAGACAGGCACATATTTTCTTTCGCAAAGATTAGTAGTAAGCCACTCAAACTGAAACGCTCAAGTGTTGGACAATCACTCATCACAAAACTGAACATACATGGGTACTTATCCACCATGTGTTCGCAATCTCCCCCTTGATGAGTGCATTGTCAACACAAGTGCATTTCAGATTTGAGCCACAAGGTAAAGCTCTCCGAATGACCAAAAGCTAAGAAAGCCAAAACAGGGTCACTTGAGAGAAGCAAAACGCATCCAAAACTTGGTTCCCAAAGACATGGGCAACGGCTTGATACAACCAAGCAAAACAAAGCTAGCCCTCAAGAAGAGGCAGAAACGGGCTCAACACCGCTAGCAAGCCAAAGATACCAATCAAAGCTCTCAAAGCTTAGAAATCCAATTGAAGCACTAAGGGAGCTCAAAGATATCAATTAAAGCGCATAAAGCTCAAGAAGCCAATCGAAACCTGTCGGAGCCAAAACACAAGCTAGACCCTCCAGAGGAGGCAAAGGCTCAACACATCTAGCAAAAGCTCCCCCTGGGCGAAAGCATACACAAGATACCAAGAAAGGATGAAAAGAGCCAAAGAAGCAAGATTTTCACAACATTTTCTCCCCCTTGATCACATATCTCTCCCCCATGCTTTCTTCCCACAATGCACAACTCTCCCCCTTAAGTGTAGATGGAGTGAAATGCACATCTCTCTCCCCCTTGTTGACACATGAATCTCATCAAAGCTCAAAACTCAAGAATCAGTCACAAATGCCATGATATGTAAAATGAGTGAAACAAGCTTCATACATAGAGCTAAGACAATGAATAGATGCTCTAAGTGATGTGATTATGTGAGAATAGGAAAAGCTCTACATGCCCAACAAAGACTCAGGTTGAGCTAAAGATCACTTTAGAAGCTAAAATAGAGAGCATTACATGTGTGAGCAAGGAATGGGTATCACCTCCTAGGGACAACTAGACATGGCAAACAAGATAGGACCTATCTCAAAGCAATCTCATGTATAGCAAGTAAAAATATCCCTAGCAAAGTTCATACAACAAGCCAATGACCCAACTGAATGAACTTTTCAAATTTCAGAGTTTTGCAGCCAAATTTCAGTTTTAGGCACATTTAAGTTGTATGCGAGTGGTTGTAAGCAAAGTGATGCCACTGCTTACCAACCGAGTGAAGTCAAAGGACTTAACACACCGGTTTTGGTCATACACGACACCGCTCAAGTATCAACCCATATGGGAAGCAGTCTCGAACACACGGTGAAGTGCTCACAATGCAAACCCAACTCGATCTTTTCAATTCACAAAACAGAGAGCAATTTCATTTTAGATCAATTTTAAGCATGGTGCTCAATGGAAGTGAATGAAACAATGAAGAGCCATAGTTACAGGCTATATATAAGGCAGCCAAGAAGGATCTTCAAAAGCCTACACATGCTAGTGCCATTTCAGAGGTGACATGGGGAATTAAATTCAGTTTTAAAGCTTTTCTAACTTAGCTCTATTGCATATCAAGAGATCAAAGAGAGTCTAAGTTAGGCAACACCATAGACACATAAAGCACCTCAAACAGAGCATAGATTCATTATATCGGCTATAGGTATGAAGCTTAAAATGAACTATGTTATAAATGCAAATGAGATGCAAAATGCAATGACACCTATTAACAACTAAAAAGACACCAATTAAAAGAAAGAGAAAGAAAAGGCAAATAAGAACCAAAAGAACTAAGATACACAAAGCTTTCCTCCTTTAAAAAGGAAAGCAAACACCCAACTCACCCCGAAGACGAGGAAAACGCAGCTTGATCGAGAGGTTTTGTGAGAATATCCTCAAGCTGGTTTTGGGTCTCGACATGCCGGAGGTCAATGTCGCCCTTCTCATAGAGATCTCTCAAGTAGTGAATGTGAACATCAATGTGCTTGGTCTTAGAGTGAAGCACGAGATTTTTGGCTACACTAATGGCACTCGTGCTATCGTAAAGCAGAGGCACTTTAGTAAGCTCAAGACCAAAATCCTTCAAAGTCGCAATCATCCAAAGCAACTGCGAACAACAGCTAGCCACGGCAACGTACTCAACTTCGCATGTCGACTGTGCCACGCTAGACTGTTTGCGAGAAGACCAAGACACCAGAGAAGATCCGAGAAACTGGCAAGTCCCAGAAGTGGAGTTCCGATCAAGACGACAACCGGCAAAATCGGCATCAGAATAACCATAAAGCACAAGAGAGGAGGAGGCGGAAAACCAAAGTCCAAATTCGGGAGTGAAGCGCAAGTACCTCATGATGCGTTTCACCGCCTGCTTGTGCGATGTACGTGGGGACGCCTGAAAGCGAGCATACAGGCAGACGACGAACTGAGTGTCCGGCCGGGTCGCCGTCAGGTACAGAAGCGACCCGATCATGCTACGGTACTCCGTCTGGTCCACCGCTTCTCCTTCCTCATCTGCATCTAAGGCAAGTAGTAGTTGACATAGGCGTCGAGAGGGCCTTTGCCTCGCCCATGTCAAACTTCTTCAAGATATCCTTCGTGTACTTGCCTTGGTGCACAAACGTCCCTTCTCGGGTTTGCTTGATTTGCAACCCGAGAAAGAAAGTCAACTCTCCCATCATGCTCATCTCAAATTCCCTGTTCATAAGATCTGCAAACTTGGCAACAAGAGCATGAGAAGAACCACCAAAGATGATATCATCCACGTAAATTTGGACAAGGAGAGTGTCTTTGCCTTGCTCGAGGAGAAACAACATCTTATCTACCGATCCCATTTTAAAACCCTTAGCAAGCAAGAAGGTTCGCAATCTATCATACCATGCTCTAGGGGCTTGTTTCAAACCATACAAAGCTTTGTGAAGTTTAAAAACATGGTTTGGAAACTTGGGATTTTTGAAACCGGGAGGTTGTCTAACATACACTTCCTCCTCTATGTAGCCGTTTAGGAAAGCACTTTTAACATCCATTTGAAAAAGTTTAAAACCCTTAGAAGCTGCAAAAGCTAGGAGGATTCTAATGGCTTCTAAACGAGCTACAGGAGTAAAGGTTTCCTCATAATCTATTCCCTCTTTTTGACAAAAACCTTGCGCTACCAACCTAGCCTTGTTACGCACTACCACCCCATCCTCACTTTGTTTGTTTTTGAAAACCCACTTGGTTCCTATAGGGTGGCAACTTGGTGGTGGTGGCACTAAGACCCAAACGCGGTTTCGCTCAAAGTTCTCTAACTCATGCATGGCATTAACCCAATCCGGATCCATCAATGCGTGTCCAACATCTTAGGGCTCAAAAGACGCGACAAAAGCTGAATGAGCAAAGTGGGAGATACTATACGACCTGGAGCGTGTGGTACGCTTGTTGATGTCGCCGATCATAGTCTGAGGAGGATGGCGATGCTAAATGTGTAGCGGAGCCACACGTGAAGAAGTCGCCTCCCCCTCGACAGCAGCTGGAGCTCCCTCAGGTGCAACGGGCACCGACTGAGGAAGCTGCTCGAACGACCCCCATGTAGAGGAAGTAGAAGGGTCCGGGCCGTGAGCCAAAGTAGACGTCACAGGGTCGACTAGGGCAACCGGTGGAGTCAGCTCGGGATCATCCCAATCGGCGTCGTCCTGCTCCTCCTCCACAAAGATGCTGGTGTTCACCTCATCATCACCTGCAAGCTCAAAAGCAGTGGAACTACAAGGCATGGTCTCATCGAAAGTAATCTCACAAGTCTTCATCACTCAGTTAGTCTCAAGGTTAAGTGCACGATAAGCACGAGAGTGAGTAGAATAACCAAGAAAGATACCGTCAGAAGACCGTGATTCAAATTTATCCAACTTACCGCCCTTTTTGAGGATGAAACACTTGCACCCAAACACCCGTAGGTGACTTACCTTGGGTGGTCTCCCAAATCGCAACTCATAAGATGTCTTCTTCTTGAAAGCCCGGAGAAAAATGCGATTGGAAACATAGCAAGCAGAATTAATCGCTTCGGCCCAATACCGCCTAGGAGTTTACGGCCTCCGATTCCTCACGACAAACTCAAGTTCTTACAGAGGTTGGTGAAATCAACCTAGGGATCTCATGAACTAGAGAGAGGGTAGAGAGAGAGAGTTGGGGCAAAATGATTAGGGTTCAGGAGATGAGATGAGATGAGGATACCCCTTCATCCTCTATTTATCAGAGGCTTTGGCTATTTTCCAAAGACCCCCTAGATACAATGAGTGAACTACCTAGCCTAAGCATTACAGTCCAAGCTCCGGTAAATATCTCACTCGATTTGAATGGACAGCCCCGCTTCCTGCCATGAGTTGCCGTCTCCTCGACGCAACCTTCAGGATTCCGCCACGTGCCATCCCCGCTTCCTCGGAAGCTCCGCCTAGGTTTTGAGGCCCAAACTCAGGAAACCCGTCACCGGTAGCTTTGAGCTCAACTATCGAACCCCAAGTTTTGCGGCCCAAACTCGGAAACCGACGCGGATGGTTTTGAGGCCCAAACCACCAAACCACTCGACGCGAGCCACTTTGTCTTCGTCCGGTCGGACTCTGAGTCCCCTGAGCCTCCGCTCGACTCGCGCGTCCACCGTCTTGACTTGGTCGACTCGGTCTACCTCCATGTTTTCTCGCACTCGCCTGTCCCAAGTACTAGCCACCACAGCTAGTCCGCCGGCGCCCATGGTCCCTCAGTCCGAGCCCCACTTCCGCCCTTCACTGCTCTCAGTCCATCGGCACAGCAAGCCTCTACTCGACCTTCTCCACGCCATTGACCACTGTCACTAGGCATAATACCTGCACACCACAAGCCGATAGACAGACACACATTTGCTTTCGCAAAGATTAGTAGTAAGCCACTCAAACTGAAATGCTCAAGTGTTGAGCAATCACTCATCACAAAACTGAACATACATGAGTACTTATCCACCATGTGTTCGCACACTTTTTCACTTTTGCACTTATAAGTAGGTGACTTATTTGGAACCAAACAGGGTCTAACTCTGTTTTAGTTTTAAACTATGGATCATTTACCTTTTTTTAATAAGATGAGTGGTCAAATTTAAAATAAAAAAATGAAATGAATTATAATTTAAAATAGAGAGTATAAAATTATAAATTTAGATCTTTATATGAATAAATAATACCTAATTACTCTAAAATTGATATGCACTGGTGAACACATCCACCTTGAACTAGGAGAAAGCATGGATCTTGAGCATCAAGAAAGCATGGCGGCCATCGCTACAAAAAAAATTCAAATCCCCTGTCACCCTCTCGCTCGCTTCATTCTCTTGACTCTTCTATCTAGAAGAGTACGTACGTCAAATTCAGTTACGTGCTTGTTGGAGATTAGACTACTGTTCCGTCCGTCGTCATCCGATCCACCGGAAATCCCCTTGCTTTCTTTTCTTTTTTTTCTTCCTAATTAAATTACAGTTAGTATTTCACATCACATGTCAAAGGCACCACACTCTTCAATCTTGGAGACGTCGTCGTGCAGAAGAGAAAATGAAGGAAATGCAAAGAAATTCTATAGACTACTTGTTGCTTCGCCACACCCTGACACGTTATGTACTGTACTGTGCGTCCGAATAATCCTGCGTAGAAATGTATACCTCACAATTCATTCATTGACTATACTACTAATCAACACGTACGCAACTCAACAAACACACTACTTTTATTCACATCCACACAATGCAATATAAACACACCAGTCAAACAAGCACGCTGTCTCTTAATTTTTCTATATAATACTATATATTATTAAGCCTTATTTGAATGTGCATGTATCTCCCTCAAACCACATATGTTGGAGTGTATTTGAATTAATTTTCATTCCAATACACTTCAATCCATATGGTTTAAGACAAATACATACACATCTAAATAAGACCTTAGTATATCAAACTGGGAAAAGTGACTTTACTACAACTTAATACTGCATCGGAACAATAGAATATATATACATAATATAAGCAGCACTGCTATTTTTTTTGGCTTCGGATTACTTTTAAATAATATACACTGATGACTAATTTTCAATTTCCTACAGATGACTAATTTTCGATTTCCTTTGTTAACTCGCAGCTTCTACAAGGTCACGTGTTGACCCATTTTGTGCTCCTTTCCCCCTCCCAGCTGTTCATTCATTCAGGATTATTCAGCAGCTGAATAGTAGTGATACATACTTACATGATAAGTTTTTGTCTTCCTATTAGCATTGCACATGCACTACACAAAATCGAAAAGAGGAGTCAATAGCTTGCTTTCCCATCTACCCATCGCCTGAATTTTCTCTGTTTCTAGATTCAACAGATGAAGCAGCTGTGTTGCTAGATGCCCTACTAATACTAATACTATGAATTTCATGCCATACACCAAGTGTTACATTAAGAGCAACTGTTTGTTCTTTTTTAACTAAGGTCTGTTTGGTACAACTCATAAAGCTATTGTGAACTATTTTTTTTGTCAAACATCTTTTTTTAAAATAGCTTCACCCATGAAGCTATTTTTTCCCTCTCACAAAGATATAAAGTAGGGTGAAGCTGAAAATAGTAGCTTATTACAACTCTCTCTCCTCCCTTTCTCTTTCGTATCCATACATAAAGTTGTTGGTGAATCTGTTTTGCGAAATACTTTTTCCAAAATAACACAACTTCACCTAGAGAGTTGCTTATGAATCTATTTTCTAAATAAACAACTTCACTAGCGAAGTAGAGCTGGTACCAAACAGGTCCTAAGGATAATCCAACTTTTATAGAAAACAGAGGATATAAAGAGTTGAGTTGAGCCTATCAAACCAAATAATGCTAAAAAAAGCTGTGCTTCATGTGATTCCTAGTTAGCCGAGGTGTTAAAAATCATTAAGAATTCCAACAAAAAACTAAGGTCAAACAGGGATGCAATGCAAGCAATACTAGCTAGTGGCAATAATCCAGTTATTATATCTATTATATAAATATCAGTAGAGGATCCAGTGATGCATGGCTCCTATCAGATATGTATGGATGAGCTAGCAGTACGGTCACATGGAGCCGGTGGTTGAATAGCAGCAACAGCAACGTACTGCTTCGCCCTGCCCTGCATAAGCGCTGACGAAATAACATGCCTAGCTATCTGCGTCGTTTTGGTTTTTTATAACCAACTCATCAGATTTCAGGTTTTTTATATTACAGGTCCATGCTTGGGTAGTGGTGCCTAGTAGTTCCCTTCATCTAGTGTTTGATCCGATTTTAAGCGATGTTCTCAGGGCAAGAGAGAAAAAGTCAAAGAGTGTTGAGTCAGCTATTGGGTTAGTTGGATTCCCTTACCCCCAAAGAAAAACGGCATCAGCAGCCACAGCTGATGGATTCAGCCTGAGTTTGACCAAAATAAGACCAACTTGCCAAAGAAATTTCCTCCAACCTTTTCCACGTCTAGCATCCATTTTTTTATGTAAGACTCAAATCATGTGCCCTCTTCATTCTCTCTCAAACATAACAGCCAAAAAACTTTGCTCACTATCATACACAAAGCTGATAGCATTAAACTAACAAACGGGAAATGACAACTTTGCCCTGAAATATATAATTTCATACCACAAGAACCTTACAGTTCTATTCATTTTTTACAAAAAAGGTGACTAAGTGATTGAACCCATTCATCAGACATATACATGAATAAGTTTGGAGAGGTGGGGGGGGGGGGGGGGGGGTTAACCTATTCCCGATAACGGTAACATACATCATGCAACGATATGGAATCCTCAAACTCAAACAGGAACAACTACTAGTCATGCTTAGCTAAAATGGTACTCCTACTGCTAGTAGCAAGGGCCTCAGACCGAGCCAAGAGAAATAATAGCATGATGGGAAGAACCAAAGAAGCGGCACCTAAAGTCCCAAGGGAGCGACAATGACACTTCAATGGATTGGTGATTTACACGATGCGGAATATTTGGAAAGAAGAAATAAATAGAAGGATTTTCCAAAACACGGCCATGAATGCTCGACAAGTGGCCCTCAGAGCCAAGGATGACATAAATATGTGCTCTAGGGTTCTTAACAACCTGACTTAGCCTTTCTCTATTTAACCCCTATGGGGGGGGGGGGGTGGAGCTGGGTGTCCTCTGTTTTTTGTGTAGGCTCGGTGGGGCTTTTCGGTCTACCGGACTTTCCTGTTCATATAGATTTCTCTCCTTCCTTAATTGAGAGGCAAAGCTCCCGCCAATCTTTTTTTAAAAGAAAAAATATATGAATTATTATGACACAATATATGCATGAAGATCCAGTTAGGGCAACTGTGATGGAGGATGTACTAAGTACCCATGAACGCTAATAAGAAAGAGAGTGGAGTCTAGAGCCATGGCAAACCAATCTAAGGTCACCAAACTACTTACTCACTCCGTCCCAAACGACCACCTCTGCCTTCGGTCCGGAATCGGGCACGACGATTACCTGTCATGGTCTGGTTGTCGCGCCGAAAGAAGGAGAAGGATTGAGAGAGCAATAGTAAAGAAGTAACGGATTCCATATGCAAAAGTACCACACACAAATAAATAGTGGAACAGCTTAAACGGTTTACAAACAATTTTTTTTGAGGGAATAGGACAGACTCAAGGAGCCTCTACTAGAAATTTATTAAAAACCAAAACCAAGGAGGTTACAACACACTACAAGAGTTTAAAGCAACGACTAAAAAGAAAAAGCACAAAAGGCTAAGAGAGGGGTTCAAGAAACAAAAAAATTGACAAAGAAAATTAAAGAAAGTTCTATACTTGATCTATCCATGATTCAATAGAAGGAAAATATCTTTTCTTGGCCCTCCATAGGAGTTGCTTGAATATAGTTTTGAAACTTTCTAGACAGCAAAGACTAGATGCTAGAATTCCTCTGAAAATGACATCATTTTTAACAGTCCACAAGCTCCAACACATGACAATGGTAATTTCTATGAAGAAGCTAACTGAGAGCTGTGATATGAAGCTTTCAAATCTTTGGAACGGGTCAGGGTCACTATTAACAGTAACACCAATCAGACTCTAGCATATTCTGGCCATTTCACACTCTAAGAAAAGATGATGGAAAGTCTCCTCTGCATCCATGGAGCACAAGACACAACTATAGGAAGGAAGATGCATATGTTTTCTTCTCAGGATGTTGCGAGTGCTGAGCCTATCTTGAAGCAATAACCAAAAGAATACCTTGTGATTGTGTTGGCATGAAGAATTCCAAAGCCATTTGAAAATTGGATGCACCAAGCTTGATCCTGATAGCTGGCAATAGGCCTTTTTAGAAGTGAAAATAGAGCTACCCCAAATATATGTCCAAGAGTCCATACCATCAAGGTGTTGTAAGTCCTGGAGGATAACCTGAACCTGCTGAAATTGACCATAAGCTTCAACAGACAGAGGCAAACTGAAGAGACTTGATACATCATTCATTATAGTAACCCTTTTCAAAGAGATACTTGATTTCTTTATAAAAGAAAACAACTCAGGATAAGCTAGCTTCAAAGATGGGCCCTGCCAATAGTCATCCCAGAAAAGGCATGATGCACCATCTTTAACCAGAACTGAGGCCATTCCCTTAAATTTGTCCAGAAGTTTAAGCATAGTTCTCCACCTAAAAATCCTTTCTTGACATGACTTGGAAGTTTGTCGTTGTTATAATGCTTCTCCCAAATTAACTTGACCCAAGGAATATCTGCTTTATTAAAAAATTTATTGAAATTTTTTAAGAGAAGGGCTTCATTTTGGGTTTTCAGATCCAGGACACCCAAACCTCCTTCCTCTTTGTCTCTAGTTACCATGAGCCAAGCAGCTTTTGCAATAATAGAAACAAATTTAGGGTTCCATGCAAAACTTACTTTTCCTTTTTCCCACTTGGGCCTGTGGTGGTGGGCCTTGGATTCGGCCCCATGCTAGGCTGGCTGCGCTATAGCCCTTTTTCTACGAGAAGCATCCCGTCCGACCAGTCGGACATCAGTCGTTCGCCGACCCCCTCCAGTTTCTGTTAATTTCTGAAGAGCACGGCCCACGGGTGAGCACTGGCCCAAAATCACTCCCGCACGAGTGACGGCCCCGGAATCGCGTCAAATTCTCCCACCTCCGTATGTCACAGGTCATCGTGTCAGATTCTCCCAACTCCGCAGGTACGTGAGATTTCCCTTTTTTTCTTTTCCTTTTCTTTTCTATATATATGGTGTTTTATTTCCTTTTTCTTTTCTTTTTTTATCGTTTTTCTTTTCGGTGTTGCATGATATGTTTTCGTTTCTTCTTTTTCGATATTCTTTTAAGATTTTATTCTTTTTATTTTTCTAATCAATTTATTTTCTTTTTTTCTTATTAATTTTGTTTTTTTCTCATTTCTTTTATTATGTTGCCTTTTATTCTTCTATGTTTCTTATTTTATTTGTTTTATTCTATTTTAATTTGCTTTTACTTTTTTGTTTTGTGCATATTTTTAAATTTTAGTTTCCATTTTTTTATTCTGTTATTACTATTTTATTTTGTTTCTTTTCTTCTATGTTATTTTACTCTGATTAATAAATTCCTAAATTTATTTTTTATTTTATGATAAATATTGATGTTCACTGAATATATCCTTAATGTTCTATGCTATATTTTGTTTATGTCTGTGAGTAAATATGATATCCTATGATTTATTTTTTATGTTTATTATATATTGATGTTCTAAGATATATTTCATGATATTCGGTAATACTTTTATTCTTTTTAGTTGACTCTAACTATTTACTTAACTAATATTTTTATTTTGTTTTGCATTTCATGATGTATGTGATGTTCGCATAGTATATATGCATGGTGTTTAATGTTATGTTTAGTGATGTTCGTGTAGTATTCATACCATGTTCTATGATGTATTTGTGATGTTCGGTAGTTTTTTTTCTTTTTATTTGACTAGTTAATTACTAAACTAATTTTATTATTTTTATTTTATATTTTCATGATATTTGTGATATTCACATAGTATACATGGGGTCTATGATATATTTAATGATACTTGTGTAGTGCTAAAGCGATGTTCTAAAATATATTTATGATGTGTAGTAGCATTTTTTATTTTTTTTATTTGACTATGTTTAATTACTTCATTATATGATGTTTTTGAAGTATATATATAATGTTCTATGTTATTTTTCTACGATGTTCGTGTATTATTAACCTGATGTTCGACGATTATCTTTAAATACAAATTTATCATGTGTGTGATGCTTACTTCACACATTGTTTTATTATAGATTTTGTGATGTTCACGTAATATACAAGTGATATTTTATAGTATATTTTGTAATATTCACGTAGTATATTTGTGATGTTCTATAATATAATTTGTGATGTTCATGTACCATACATATGATGTTCTACAACGAATTTTGTGATGTTCAAATTTTCCTATGATCTATAGTATATTTTTCTTTGATATTTTATTTGTTGGTATATTTTTTATATTAATTTACTTTTGTTTATTTTTATTCTTTATATTTGAATATTTTTATTTCCTTTACCCTATTATATTAGTTGTTGGTAAATGCTATTTTTGAACAACCGGTCTCGTGTTCGACTCTATTCATAATGTTATTTTGAGATGTTCACGAAATATTGATGTGATTTTCATGATATTTGTTTATTATCAATGGGATGTTCTATATATATTTAAGATTGTTCTAGTAGTATTCATATAATATTCTACGAGCGCTTTTATTATGTTATTTTATTATATTTTTCCATTTATTTACATTTAATTATTATTTTCTTTCTATTTTAGTTTTCTTGTGTTTTTTCATTTAAATTCACTCTTATATGAGTTTTTAATGTATTTTTCTTTTTCCTCTTAAGTTTTTTTTACCATACATTTTACCCTTTTTTTTATGTCAAATGATATATTTTTGCTTTAGTACATTACTTTGTATGAAATGATTTTTTTCTAAGATTTCAATGGTGTGCTTCTGTTAATAATGAAAATAATTTATATCAATAACACAAAGTGTCTACAAGTTACATTGGTTAGTGTTATATTCTCAACCATTAGGTCTAGAGATCAATCTCCAACCCTCACTATTTTTTGGTTGCTATTTCTTTCTCTACACGCCTAGCAGATGGAAAACGAATAAGCTAGCCCATGAAATCCACGTTGGGCCTGTGCGTGGGGGTGGAGTGATGGGCCTGCGCGTGGGGGGGGGGTGGGATGCTCAAGAAAGCGAACGCGGGCCACAGGTGAAGCGAACGCGGGCCACGTGTGAGTTATGGGGTGTGATGGGTGAAAGGTCCTAGATGGCTAGAGGAGGGGTGAATAGCCTAATAAAAATTCTACAAATCACTAGAGCAAAGGTTAGATAACACTAAAGCGAAGTTTTTTTTTGCTCTAGCTCTAATAGGGATGCAAAGCCACCTAATCGAGCAATTCTAGTTAACTAAGTGCCTACACAGAATAGCAAGAACCTAAGACACTTAGCTCAAGCAAGCTAAAAACAACTAACAAAGAAACTAACTAGCAAGCTAAACTAGCTAAGCAAGATATGAATGTAAATGCTAGGAAGAGGTTGATTGTTATACCGATGCCTTGTGAAGAGAATATACCAATGTGAAAACCAATCACAAATAAGATCACCAAGAGTAGCCGGGAGACAAGATGAACACAATGATTTTTCTCTCGAGGTTCACTTGGTTGCCACCAAGCTAGTTCCCGTTGTGTCAACTACTCAAGTGGTGATTCAGTGGCTAATAGGCAATCACAAACCTAGGCCACTACCCGGGTGTCACAAGAATCCACCCAAATGAGAGTAACTCAATGACACGAGCAATCCACTAGAGTTATTCTTTGGCGCTCCGCCGAGGTGGGTACAAACCCTCTCACAATCAATGAAGCCGGCCATGAACAATCACCAACACGTGCCAAAGCTTCTCCAGAATCGCCAAGCCATCTAGGTGTTGGCAAACACCAAGAATAACAAGAAATTCCGCGGCGATGACGATGACCAAGTGCCACTAAGATGCAATGCAAAGATCAAAGCACTTGGTTCACTCAAACTCTCATGAATTAGCAAGCAAAGCAAAGAGAGATGAGTTGTGGGCTATGTCAAGCAAGCACAAAGAGTGAGAATGAATGGGAGGTGCAAGAGAGGTCCCAACGAGCCAGCCAAAACATATATATAGCTCACACACAAAAGCTAGCCGTTTGCCTCCTTCTTTGCCACTGTCTGCGTGCCTCCGAACGCAACATGTATGGGGGGTCCGGACCATTGGTGGCGTCCGAACCCTTCTCTGACTGAGCTGCAGTGCCTCTGTCTTCCGGTCCGGACGCACCCTCCGGACGCGTGAAACTTGGTGTCCGGACCAAAGCGCCTGTGTCCGGTCTGCCTGTCATTTGAAATTCGCTGTTCGCGCCTTCACTGAGAGCCGCCACATCGCCTCCGGACGCACTCCACAGTGCGGGTCCGGACCAACGAAGCCTGCGTCCGGATCTATGCAGAGAGCTTCCAGAGAGTAGAAAACATCCGGACGTGCGATCGGAGTCCTGTGTCCAGACACTGATATCCGTCCGGATCACCTCTGCGCCGCCTGCCGAGTTAGGGTAAGCTACTGGACGCATCTGCGTTTGTCCGGACTTAGCTACCCCAGCGTCTGGACCTTGCGTCCAGATCATTTTTCTTTGTCCAAATAGATTGCTTCTTCTTCTCCAAGCTTCCATGTGCTAACACTTTGAGACCCATCACTTGATTTCCTGTGTTAGCCTTTTCTTTGAATTATCTTGGATTTGTTTCACAATTTTAGTGTCACTTAGGTTCATTTTATATATATGGAATGCAAACCTAGTGGCACATGATAACCGCAATCGAAACGAGTTTTCCCTTCTTGATAGTACGGCTATCTATCCTAAATGTGATCACACTCTCTATAGTGTCTTGATCACTAAACCAAAAATGACCCTATGATATACCTTTGCCTTGGGTCCATTTTTGTTTTTCTCTTTCTTCTTTTCCTTAGTTATGGAGCACTTGATCTATCATGATCCTTCATCTAGCTCCACTTGTCAATTTGGTTCACCCTATCTTGATCATTCACTTAACAATAGGGTTAGTCCATAGGTGTCATCAATTAACCAAAACCAAACTTGGGCTTTCAATCTCCCCCTTTTTGATAATTGATGACAACCTTTCACAAAAGAATGTATATAATGAAAATTTCCACTTTGGTAGTATTAGATCCCCCTACATATGTGATATATGAGTTTGGTTCTTTTTTATCACATATGCATGAAATGGAATTATGGGAGAGTGAATGCTACCAAATGATGCTAAGGTATAAGAGATGGACCTTTGAAGCGTGATACTAATTAGAGTGCCATATTATACCATTCTTAGCACCATGAATGCCTAGAAACCACTTGAAAGCAAACTTGAAATACCACTTGGAAAGCTTAAGCTCACAAGAAGAATTAGGCTAAAACCTAATCATGCTAGTACTTCAAGCATCAAGACATTTAAGTTTCTAGCATTCACCACACAGACATGTCATGAAAATAGGTACATATGCAAGCAAGCACTTATGAATGCGCAAGGATATGTAACAACTTTATTCATAGGCTTTCTCCCCCTAGTTGTGTGCTTTATATTTTTCAAAATTTTCAATTTTTTCTTTGTGACTGCTACTTCTCTCCCTTTGTCATCTATTATCATAAAAGATGTGCTCAAAGAGTTGATTATTGGCGAGAAGCTTAGTTGTGGTTCAATCTATATTACTTGCCCCAAATATTTAACTCGGTTTAAACCATGGACAAGCTTGTTCACACATCCTAGAATGGTTATCTTGCCCATGTTGAGCTAAACATTTGAAGTTCATAGTCTAGATCAAACACTAGGATTGCAAGCCTACAAACATGTCATATGCTACCATTAGATCATACAAGCATAGAAGTAATAGTGGTACCATATAAGCATAAAAAATGTTTTGATTTTCATGAATGAGCCTAATGACTTGATGTCTAGATGCACTAACAAGTCCTAATAATGGATGAATAACATGTCAATCAACTTTTACCTTGCTTTGCTCGAAGGAGAGGCATGTCATATATATGGGGTGCATCAACACATGTTTGAATAATCAAGAATGTTCAACTCATTTCTTAGCTTACAAAACCTCTTCTAATCAAGTGGCTTGGTGAATATATCGGCAAGTTGATCATCGGTGCCAACACTTGTAATTGTGATATCACCCTTTTCTTGATGATCCCTTATGAAGTGGTGCCTTATGTCAATGTGCTTGGTTCTTGAATGTTGGACCAGATTATTGGTTAGCTTCACTGCACTTTTATTGTCACATAGCAACGACACTTGCTTGAAATTGATCCCATAGTCATTCAAAGTTGCCTTCATCCAAAGCAATTGAGCACAACAACTACCCGCACTTATGTATTCGACTTCGGCGGTAGAGAGTGCAACACTGTTTTGCTTCTTTGATGACCAAGATACAAGTGACATGCCTAGCAATTGACATGTGTCCGAAGTGCTCTTTCTATCAACCTTGCATCCCGCATAGTCAGAGTCCGAATATCCAATCAACTCAAAGTTAGACCCCTTGGGATACCACAATCCAACATCTTGTGTATGTTTAAAGTACCTCAATATTCTCTTTGTAGCCTTCAAATGACTTTCTCTTGGAGAGGCTTGGAATCTTGCACACATGCATACACTAAACATGACATCCGGCCTTGAAGCGGTCACATAGAGTAGGCTTCCAATCATAGACCGATACAACTTTTGATCCACCATATTACCACTAGCATCACTATCCAAGTGTCCATTGGTCCCCATAGGAGTGTTAATGCCCTTTGAATCTTCTAAGCCAAACTTCTTCATCATATCCTTGATGTACTTGCCTTAACTCACAAAGGTGTCATTCTTCAATTGCTTGATTCGAAGTCCAAGGAAGTAGCTAAGTTCACCAATCATTGACATTTCAAACCCATTTGCCATCATCTTGCCAAACTCTTCACAAAAATTTTGATTGGTTGACCCGAATATGATGTCATCCACATATATTTGGAGCACAAATAGATCCTTGCCAAGCTTCTTGGTGAAGAGAGTAGTATCAACCTTCCCCATGATGAACCCTTTGGATAAGAGGAAATCCCTCAATCTTTCATACCATGCTCTAGGTGTTTGCTTCAAGCCATATAAAGCCTTCCTCAACTTGTACACATGGTTGGGCTTCTTGTCATCTTCAAAACCGGGAGGTTGCTCAACATATACTAGCTCATTGATGTATCCATTCAAGAAAGCACTCTTCACATCCATTTGGTATAGCTTGATGTTGTGTGCACATGCATAGGCCAATAGAATTCTTATTGCCTCTAATCTTGCAACCGGTGCATAAGTTTCTCCAAAGTCAAGACCTTCAACTTGAGTGTAACCTTGAGCTACCAATCTTGCTTTGTTTCTCACAACTATACCATCTTGATCTTGCTTGTTTCTAAATACCCATCTTATGCCAATCACATTATAGTTCTTAGGTCTTTCAACTAGCTCCCAAACTTGATTTCTTGTGAAATTGTTGAGCTCTTCATGCATTGCATTGACCCAATGAACATCTTGTAAGGCCTCTTCAATCTTTGTGGGCTCTATGGATGATACAAATGAATAATGTTCACAAAAGTATGCCAATCTTGATCTTGTTTGTACACCACTTGTAATATCACCAACTATTTGATCAATGGGGTGATCTCTTGCAATGTTGGTTGGTTGGAGAATAGGGACTTGATTGCTTGAGCTTGGTTGAGATGAACTAGCAACTTGTTGATCTTGCAATTGAGAACCACTAGCTTGTACATTTGGTGAGTTGAGCACTTGATCTTTGTCATCTTCAATGTCAATCACTTGTCTTGGCCTAATATCACCAATATCCATGTTCTTCATTGCCTTTGATAATTAAGGACCACTCACATCTTCTAGATTCTCATTTTCAACTTGAGAGCCATTGGTTTCATCAAACTCAACATCATGAGCCTCCTCAAGCACACCACTAGCCGAATTCCACACTCTATAGGCTTTGCTTGTGGTTGAATAACCAAGTAAGAATCTTTCATCACATTTCTTGTCAAACTTCCCAAGTCTTGTGCCTTTCTTCAAGATATAGCATTTGCAACCAAACACTCTAAAGTATGCAATGTTGGACTTTCTTCCATTCAATAGCTCATATGGTATCTTCTCCATCAATGGGTGACAATATAGCTAGTTGCTAGAGTAGCAAGCGGTGTTGATAGCTTCGGCCCAAAAGGAGTGACTCACATTGTACTCACTAAGCATAGACCTTGCCATATCAATCAATGTTCTATTCTTCCTCTCAACAAGGTCATTTGATTGTGGAGTGTACTTGGCCAAGAATTGATGCTTGATTCCAAGCTCATCACATAGCTCTTCAACTTTTGTATTCTTGAATTCACTTCCATTGTCACTTCTCACTTTCTTGATGGTGGTCTCAAACTCATTGTGACACCTCTTGACAAAAGATTTGAATGTGGCAAATGTATCACTCTTGTCATTGAGAAAGAATACCCAAGTGTATCTTGTAAGATCATCCACTATCACAAAACCATACTTGTTGCCTCCAATACTTGTGTATGTTGTTGGTACAAATAAATCCATGTGCAACAACTCAAATTCTCTACTAGTGCTCATCATGCTCTTCTTAGGATGGGTGTTACCAACTTGTTTGCCGGCTTGACAAGAGTTACAAAGTTTATCCTTCTCAAACACAACATCTTTCAAGCCTCTTACTAAGTCATGCTTGATCAATCTATTCAATTGCTTCATGCCAACATGACCAAGCCTTCTATGCCATAACCAACCCATACTTGATTTAGTGAGCAAGCAATTTGACAATTGAGCTTCACTAGCATTGAAATCAACTAGATAGAGGTTCTCATATCTAAAGCCTTTGGAGATCAGTTTGAACCATCAACACTAATGATCTCAACATCATCTACCCCAAAAATGCATTTGAATCCAAGATCACAGAATTGAGCCACGGATAGCAAATTGAAGTTCAAGCTCTCAACTAGCAAGACATTGGATATGCTCAAGTCATTAGATATTGCAATCTTACCAAGACCCTTGACCTTGCCCTTGCAATTATCACTAAATGTAATACTATCAATGCCATCACTTGTGTTGGAGTTGATTGATTTGAACATTCTAGAATTCCTGGTCATGTGTTGAGTGCACCCACTATCAAGCACCCAATGCCTTCTTCCGGCTTTGTAATTGATCTATAAAACAAATTAGTTCTTCTTAGATACCCATAATTGTTTGGGTCCTCCAAAGTTAGTGACCAAGGATTTTGGCACCCAAATTGTCTTCTTCTTTGGGCCAACAATGGGTGTGCCAACATACTTAGCCATTACACCATCTCTCCCTTTGGTAAGCATATAACATGAATCAAAATGAATGGAGGTGGATTTAGCAAACTTGGTTTGGCTCATGTTTAGTTTGCAATATTGGTCAACATGCCCCACTTGTTTGCAATAATTGCAATACCGACCATTGCTTCTCACAAAGCTAGGCTTTGGAGTCACAAAGGAGGCCTTGCCTTTCTTGGGGGTATAGCCCAATCCCTCTTTGTAGTGGGAAAATCTTTGGCTACCCAAGCACTTTAGCAAGCGGGCATCTCCACCATATGCCTTACCCAAAGCATGAGTGAGTTCATTAACATAATTTTTCAATTTTTCATTTTCACTCACTAGTGTAGCATCAACCTTCTAGCTCTCACTAGTGGATGTGCAAGTGAATGTGATAGTGTCAGTTGGGGTGAGAATGATAGGAGTGAAAAATGATTCATCAAGAATATCACAAGTGACTCCAATATCACATGATGCAACAACCTTATCCTTGTTTTGCTCAAGGAGGGAGGAATGAGCCTTTTCAATCTTGTAGTGAGTCCCCTCAAGCTTCTCATGGGCTTCCATTAGCCTCTCATGAGAGCCATTGAGCTCATCAAAGGATTGTTCAAGAGCCTTAAGCTTCTTGTTCAATTCTTTGCACTCCTTCCTCTTTGCCTCAAAGCAAGCATATGTTTGCTTCATCATATCTACTAGTTCTTCCTTGGAGTACGCCTCCTCATCATCACTAATATCATCATCACTATCACTATCACTATCATCATGAGATTATACCTTAGATGGATTAGCCATGAAGCATGATGGAGTGTCGAAGATGGATGGCTTGTTGTTGATAGCAATGCTTGCCAATGCCTTCTTCTTGGACTTCTATTTCTCATCATCACTAGAATCATCATCGGAAGAATCATCACTATCCCAAGTCACCATATAGGATTCACCCTTCTTCTTCTTGGTGAATGATAGTTTTTTCTCTTTCTTGTTATGCTTGCTCTTCTTCTTCTCATCATCATCACTATGATTGGGACAATCCGCAATCATGTGGCCGGTGCTCTTGCACTTGTAGCATCTCTTCTCATATTCTTTGCTCTTGAAGTTATCTCTTCTCTTTCTAGCACCATAGCCCTTCTTCTTCATGAACTTTCCAAACTTGCGCACAAAGAGGGCCATCATCTCATCATCAATATCACTAGCTTCTTCATCATCACTTGACTTTTGCTTCTTTGTTTTGCCCTTGTTCTTGGATGATGATGCCTTGAATGCTAAGCTCTTCTTTTCTTTCTTTTCTTCCTTGACCTCTTCTTCTTCACTTTCTTCATTATATTGCTCTTCGGTCATGATTTCTCCAAGCATTTCATTGGGAGTGATCTTGTCCAAACCATCTCTCCTAATTTTTTGCCTCAAAGTTTTGTATTTCTTGGGAAAACAACCAAGAAAGCGGTTTGAGAAGTCTTCATCCTTAACCTTCTGACCCAAGCTCTTGAGATCGTTGATAATCACTTGGAGCCTATGGAACATCTCCGGGATAGACTCATCATCCTTCATCTTGAAGTGAGATAGCTTGTCCTTGAGCATGTACAACTTAGCATTCTTCACGGTTGCGGTGCGCTCATATGTATCCTCAAGTCTCTTCCACACTTCACTAGCCTTCTCGAGATCTTTGATTTGCTCAAACACTTTTGAGTCAATGCCATTGTAGATCACATTGAGTGCCGTGGTGTTGCATTGCCGGTTCTCTTGCTCTCTAGGTGTGGGAGCAGCTTCATCAAGAATGACAAAGTCATGTTCGGTCACACTCCACACCTTCTCATGTATTGAGCCTAGATGCATCTTCATCTTCCTCTTCCAATAATCAAAGGATGTGCCATCAAACATTGGTAGTTTGCTTCCAACATGGTTGAATTGTACTTGAGCCATCACTAACACCGAAGGTTGTTAAGCCTTGATAATAGCAGTGACCACGGCTCTGATACCACTTGAAAGGTCCTAGATGGCTAGAGGGGGGGGTGAATAGCCTAATAAAAATTCTACAAATCACTAGAGCAAAGGTTAGATAACACTAAAGAGAAGCTTTTTGCTCTAGCTCTAATAGGGATGCAAAGCCACCTAATCGAGCAACTCTAGTTAACTAAGTGCCTACACATAATAGCAAGAACCTAAGGCACTTAGCTCAAGCAAGCTAAAAACAACTAACAAAGAAACTAACTAGCAAGCTAAACTAGCTAAGCAAGATATGAATGTAAATGCTAGGAAGAGGGTGATTGTTATACCGATGCCTTGTGAAGAGAATATACCAATGTGAAAACAATTCACAAATAAGATCACCAAGAGTAGCCGGGAGACAAGATGAACACAATGATTTTTCTCCCGAGGTTCACTTGGTTGCCACCAAGCGAGTCTTCGTTGTGTCGACTACTCAAGTGGTGATTCGGTGGCTAATAGGCAATCACAAGCCTAGCCCACTACCCGGGCGCCACAAGAATCCACCCAAATGAGAGTAACTCAATGACACGAGCAATCCACTAGAGTTACACTTTGGCGCTCCGCCGAGGTGGGTACAAACCCTCTCACAATCGATGAAGCCGGTCACGAACAATCACCAACATGTGCCGAAGCTTCTCCACAATCGCCAAGCCATCTAGGTGTTGGCAAACACCAAGAATAATAAGAAATCCCGCGGGCGATGACGATGACCAAGTGCCACTAAGATGCAATGCAAAGATCAAAGCACTTGATTCACTCAAACTCTCATGAATTAGCAAGCAAAGCAAAGAGAGATGAGTTGTGGGCTATCTCAAGCAAGCACAAAGAGTGAGAATGAATGGGAGGTGCAAGATAGGTCCGAAGGAGCCAGCCAAAACATATATATAGCTCACACACAAAAGCTAGCCATTTGTCTCCTTCTTTGCCACTGTCTGCGTGCCTCCGGACGCAACATGTATGGGGTGTCCGGACCATTGGTGGCGTCCGGACCCTTCTCTGACCGAGCTGCAGTGCCTCTGTCTTCCAGTCCGGACGCACCCTCCGGATGCGCGAAACTTGGTGTCCGGACCAAAGCGCCTGCGTCCGGTCTGCCTGTCATTTGAAATTCGCTGTTCGCGCCTTCACTGAGAGCCGCCACGTCGCCTTCGGACGCACTCCACAGTGCGGGTCCGGACCAACGAAGCCTGCGTCCGGATCTACGCAGAGAGCTTCCAGAGAGTAGAAAACATCCGGACGCGCGTCCGGAGTCCTATGTCCGGACACTGATCTCCGTCCGGATCACCTGTGCGCTGCCTGCCGAGTTAGGGTAAGCTACCGGACGCATCTGCGTTTGTCCGGACTCAGCTACCCTAGCATCCGAACCTTGCCTCCGGATCATTTTTCTTTGTCCAAACACATTGCTTCTTCTTCTCCAAGCTTCCATGTGCTAACACCTTGAGATCCATCACTTGATTTCCTGTGTTAGCCTTTTCTTTGAATTATCTTGGATTTGTTTCAAAATTTTAGTGTCACTTAGGTTCATTTTATATGTATGCAATGCAAACCTAGTGGCACATGATAACTGATGGAATACGAGGTTGCTACGCTAGCCGGAAAACAAAACTTTTCGACCTCATAAAACAGGATCTACTGCTAGTTATAGGTTACGGGATTGCCACTAGACGCGCAGGTGCAGCGGAAGACGACTTGATGTAGTCGTGCGCGTCGCAGTAGGCAGTGCAGTTGCGTGGTCGTCCGTCTCAACGTCCCCTTCGCGCGGTTCGTCCTTGTGCTCTAGATACAGCACATCCGAGGAATCCCACACGTACAGGGAGGAAGCGTTGCGCCTCCGGACTGCTAGGTCCGCGAGGAGCAAAAGGCGCGAGCGTGGGGAGGCGACGGCGGCTGCCAAAAGGCGTGGATCAATCTCACCCCGCGCCCACCCCTTGCTTATTAGGCGTCCTGACGAGCTCCCACGTTGGAGGCCCATTAGTAACCCTAAACCTAGTCTAATTCGGGTCCAACCCGAATTAGGCTTCCAGCCCTTTAAGCGTGCAACCCTATGGGCTCACGCATACATAGACATGGCCCAAGTACTCTTACTCGACCAATAGTTGATAGCGGCCTCTAGCAAGGCGTGTCAACTCCTATGCATACGCTATGATCATATCAGACGAACCACTATGACCATGTACAAGTTATTCCCTTTGCCACTCGATATATGGTTCAACTCGTGGGTTAACACTTAACCCAAGCACGGCCATGCATTTGTTGATCCAATCACATGAGTGATCTAGTGATATCTCTCTCACAAAGAGAGGGGCAAATTCCATCTTGATTGTCTATGTCTCATAGCATGTTTCCCGACCACCCAATGACCACCTTTATAACTACCCAATAACGGAGTAGCGTTTGATAGTCCCTAAGTAGATCGTTTCACATCTTGAGTACATACCACAATCTCAGGTCTAAGGACATAACGTACATGACATGAATAGAGACTTTCTCTTGTTGGGTCAGTCCAGTCTACATGTCTCACATGTGCCCACATTATTAGTTTGACATCTCTATGTCTATGACTTGTGAAACATAGCCATCAACTAATACATGTGCTGGTCTAATATTCAAGTGTGCTCTTACAAGAATACCGACCAGGGACAACTTTTAGAATAACCATTCAGGTAATTGAGTTCCACAAACAATTCACATAATCGTCAATCAATACTATTTGTCTATAATGGATATTCAAAGAACACTTTATCAATCATGGATACAATCGGAATATAATCATCTACATGATTAGCTCTAGGGCATATTCCTAACAATAACCGCAATCGAAACGAGTTTTCCCTTCTTGATAGTACGGCTATCTATCCTAAATGTGATCACACTCTCTATAGTGTCTTGATTACTAAACCAAAAATGACCCTATGATATACCTTTGCCTTGGGTCCATTTTTGTTTTTTCTCTTTCTTCTTTTCCTTAGTCATGGAGCACTTGATCTATCATGATCCTTCATCTAGCTCCACTTGTCAATTTGGTTCACCCTATCTTGATCATTCACTTAACAATAGGGTTAGTCCATAGGTGTCATCAATTAACCAAAACCAAACTTGGGCTTTCAATGGGCCTGCGCGTGGGTGTCCTCAAGGAAGCGGAAGCGGTGGGGGGTGATGAGCCTGCGCGTCACGCGAGACGCATGGGAGAAAATAATTCGTGATAGGCCTGCGTGCGGGAGTGGCCGAGGAGGGTCGGCGGATGGCTTACAGACTCCCAGGTCAGCAGCTAATCGCTCCCCTTTTTCCACATGTGATGGAATTTTGATCCCAATATGAATTCCACTTATGACATGATCAACATTGTATTAATCTCTAAGTATCCTATATATGTAAGTATGACTTAAGTAACGATTGTCCACACATAATATGGAATCTAATTAAAAAATAGAACACATGACAGGAGCATTGAATAAATCATTGAGCCACAAATCATCCGGTAAATATGTGGCAATCTGTCAACCCGTTGAGCATGTCTGCTCTATAATTGAAAACTTCTCCAAGTCACTTCTCTCCTTCAAGATCAACGACTCACAGCATGTCTACTACGGATGCAACGGCTGAGATTAAAAAGTTAGAAGCCGCTTCGCACTCTCCCCCTCCCATGCCATGCCCATTCTCGTGACCAGGGTTTACCATCCCGACCGGTCGCCGGGAACTGGTCCAGGGCGGTTTGGCGGTTACCGACGGTAACCGCCCAAACCGGCCTCAAACCGAACGGTTTGCATTTTGAATCATTTTGAATTCAAACGGCGTAGTTCAAACGGTTTGGGACCGGTAACCGGTCGGTTAGGGCCGGTTACCGACCGGTTTGGGCGGTTACCGACCGGTTTGGGCGGTTACCGACGGTTACCGCCCCAAACCAAATTTCGAATTTGAAAAAAAATCGAAAATGCTGAAAAAATTCCTAAAATAGTTCATGATTTGTAGAGTCGAATGGTGCAAATTTTTTTCAAATTGGAGTTCGTTTGCTATTTATTTTGACGCGTACAAGTTTGGAAAAAATAGAATAGATCCTTTTTCTTTTTTTTCAAACTTGTACACGTCAAAATAAATAGCAAACGAACTCCAATTTGAAAAATTTGTACACCATTCGACTCTATAAATCATGAACTATTTTTAGGAATTTTTTCAGCATTTTCGATTTTTTTTTCAAATTTGAAATTTGAATTCAAACCGGTACCGAAACCGAACCCGTCCCGGGTGGTTTGCCGGTAACCGGCCGGTTACCACGGTAACCGTTCGGTTTGAAAAACCCTGCTCGTGACGCCCTCGCGACGCCGCGGGTTCGAGCGCGCCATCGATCTCGGTCGGCAACCATCGCCATCTCGGGCGGCAACCACCATCGCTCATCGCCGTGGCAGAATAGTCGAGATCCACGTTGACCATTCACCGCGGCAGGTTCGCATTGTCTCCACCACACCCAGTTTCACCGTAGCTTTAGGAAAAGGAAATTGCCATCTCCCACGATCCACCTCGCCGACTACACCACACCAACACCAGGGAGCCGCCACCCTTACCTCTCCTTCTTGTTGCATGGGGTCGTGGGTGAGGCGCAGTCCGCTGTTGCGGCCACGGAGGCGACAGTGCCGTGACGGCATGTGAGGACGCATGGGCACGCGGGGGCCGAGAACCGTGGGGCTGCGGCGGCACGCAAGGATGCATGGAGACATGGAAGCGCGCAAGGACGTAGCACACGACGGATGTAGCGGATGTGGAGCACGCAACGTTGCGGTGGACGTAGCGGACGCGGAGCACGCAGCGTCGCGAAGGACTCGTCATTGCTACGGATGCGACTAAGGTTTCCTTACTGGGATCTGTATGAACGCGTGATGTCCGGCGAGCACGCCATATCCTTCTCTCTTCATCTCCTCCCTCTCTCATTCTCTCTCACTCTCATGGTCGGACGATGACGGCGGGAACTGTCCTTGGCTTGGACAGTTCTATCCGAGATCTGCAGCAGCAATGGGAGAGGAGCTGTTTTGGCGGCTGACAAATACAGAGCTAAATCTCCTTCTGCCCCATCTGTGACTGAGGTATTTGTTTCATTCTTCCCCTCGGCTCATCAAGATAAATTGAATGTGTCGAAGACCTAATTTAACGAAAATCTTTCAAAAACAATCAACAACTAAAGACCTATCGATAATCATCTGAGGAAGGATGAGAGGCCCATCAAGGCCAAGTCGTCGTAGGCCCACGAAGGGAGAGGCGCGGGACTCGCAACCCAGCTGGCCCAGGTAGGCAGTCGTGCCCCGGGCAGACGTGCCTCCGCCTCGCCCAACGCAGAAAGTGAGGCAGCTCCATGACCCGCAGAAGACGTGAGGGACGTCGGAGGTAGTGAAATGACCCATCTACCCCCGTCTCAAAGAAAGCAGCCGTCACCCTTAGCCGCTGACGGTGCATCCTCCACAAGATAAGAATGAAGGTACAGAACCACGAAGAATCGTACACCCCATATAATCCGGTGCTCAAGATAACGCTCTGGCCCCTCTCCAAAAGAGACATGTCGAGTTCCCCAATCAGGATGGGACAAAACAGGGCAAATAGGCATCATGCCTCTTGCGGAAGCAGAGCCAGTCTCATATGCCCCCTACAGGAACTCTCCGAACAAGGGGACATCGGGTACGAGGGACCCACAGGGTAACGACGTCCATTGGCCCGGTATGAAGGAATCTACCGTATACAAAAAGAATTGGCGGGAAGTACAACGGTGTACCCGCCAACGGTATAGCGGATGCCCATGCCTCTATCCTACTACAGGCTCAACCAGACCCCCCCATATTCTCTGGCGGTGTAACGAAGGGCCGACACGACACCCTCCCTCTGGCCAAGTACAAGGGCAATAGGAATATATTATTATGAGTGTCCAACATCCTCCCTGAGGAAGACAAGGATAAGGCGCAGGCTCCTAGGTAGATCTTTCTCGACGCATGCTTGTAACTCCCCTGAGCTCCTTGCGACTATAAAAGGAGGGACAAGGGGGGACGATGAAAAGGAGAACAAGATAGATCGAAGAACACAGTCGAAACACACAGCTAGAGCATATCACACTCGCTCACCGAAGCACTCAGAGACTTGGGACTCACACTCCCTCTCTCGACCCAACTTGTAAACCCCCTCCAAGCAGAGATAAGGAACACGAGCAGCTCCACACTGGACGTAGGGATTTCTTTTCCGAACTAGTATAAACCTCTTGTCTCTTTGTCTCACCATTAGGAGCCCAACACGCATACAAATTTACTCGTTGGTAGTTTCTAAACACCAACAATTGGTGTGCAAGGTAGGGGGCATCGCGTGTCGCAATGTTTTAGTGGCTCCGAATGGGCTCCATCAACTCTGACAACCCTGGGCTCTCCTTCATCCGTTTTGGAAGCCTGGAGTTCGCTTGCTCTCCGGATGGGACCCTCACCCGCGTGTTGTCTTTGCCAGACCAGGCTATCAATGACATGACTATGTCGGACAAAGACTCCCTGGCTCCCCGCGAGGACGCATCAGTTGAGACCCTCGGGCCACGAGGCCCTAGAGCCAACCTCACCGGGCTTGTGGAAGAAACCCCCGAAACGACGACAGAGGACTCCACCCGCTCGAAGCATTTATGAGTGGCATGGGGGACTCTGACGATGATGACCACGAAATCGATTACGCGGCCGAGCACGCTGTGTTACGTTTCGTGCGCTCCCAGTACGACTACCTCCTGGATTCAGGCGATGAAACACTGCCAGGTGACAGCCGCCTCAAGGTCGTCACCTCAGCAGAAAGGGTCCACCAGGACACCAAGGGATGCGCCGGCGACCTCCTCTCCAGCCCCGAGACGAGGATAAAGCCCGCCTCAAGGCAAATAACGTACTACGTTTCGGATGAATAGTCCTCCTAGGGCAGTGACCGCCCGCTCCTCCGCAGACGCAGACCGCGTCAGCGCGCTGAGGGATGCAGGGCGTCGCGACCTTCTCCGAACCGGGTATAGAGGCAGCGCTCTCTTACATTGACGCCGTCATCCAGATCAAGGGAGGCGCGCCACAGCAGGAAGGTGTCCCTGCTACGTATATGTTCGGCCTTGTCAGCGCCGCATCTATCCTCGAGCGGCTCATTACTCTGAAGATGACTAACACCCCGACGACGAATTTGTGGGAACCATTGTTTCATTTTATGACCTCCTGACTAAGGAAGACCTAGCCCTCTCTGGCTCCGACAGCATGAGGACTGAGCATGTCGCTCCCGAGGTCAGCGAGACCCCCTCACGAGAGTGTTTCATGTGCGACGGGAGGGGAAGCCACCCCCGAGGGAGCCGTGCGCGACCTCGATGAGGATGGCAATGAAATCCTCCCTGGGAACCAGGAGGACCTCACTCCGCCGCATGTCAACCTCAATGCCATGCAGGCCCGACAGAACGAGCTTGATGAGGCTCGCCTCCAGATCGACAACGAGCGCTCTCTCCTCGAGCAGCAGCTAAAACCCCAGCCAGTGATCGGTCCCCGAGCTCAAGCTCGTGAGGTGCAACGCCGCATAGTTGAGGATGATGGGTCTCCACCGACTTTCCCAAGGGCGCAGCAGAACATGGCAGCCACCGCCATGCTCATGAGACAGTTCCCAGAGCCCACGACGCCCGAAGAGAAGAAGCTTAGAGGAGAGCGATGCGTCCTCCTTGACCGCACGTCGGCTCAACAGGCAGAGAGCTCAGCACGACAGTTGGTATTTCTTATGACTATTGGATAAATCCACAAGCACACAGATTATACCGATGTAGCACTTCACCGGGAGTATTCCAGGTATCGTATTTTCCACGGGGAACGAGAAGTGATCTAGCTAGGAATACGGGTATGTCCTATGTTGTATCAAGGGAGACTATGATAATTGGGTTGAGAGGTTCGATATAGCAAAGATATCTAACAAGGTATAGCTGGTTATACTGGCTTTATCAGCTCTTCTCTTGCAGGAGGCGATGGGATAGATCAGAAAGAGGGCAAAACTCTAACTGGACCGCGTCATAATGTTGTATTGAAGCCCTACTTTTTAAGAACTTATCTACACGCGTGGTGGAATACAAAGGCTAGATAGAGCTGTCACTTTCTACTAGCATCCATGAACAATCCACGCGATAAGCGGTTTACAAAGGTAAGATCTAGTCTAGACACCACGTCTACACTATCTAAAGCACTCTACTTAAAGTAAAGCGATGAACAAGTAGGAAAAGGTGTATAACAGCTAACCCAGACTTAGAATATCAAATACTATAAAGAACTCAGAAGAAGTCACTTACAAGAGCTGAACTTACAAGAGACTCGCATCCGCCGAGGAAGAACTCCGGAGAAGATTCCCGATAGGCCCGGGGCTTTCTCCAGAAGACCTTCCTCACTCTCCTCCAACTAGCATAGCACTACTAGAGAGCTCCGCTAAGAGACTAAGGAGTAGTGTTTCTCCAATGAGGCATGAAGAGAGAGTGAGGGCCTAGGGGGTATTTATAGCTAGAGGTGGAGTAGGGGCTACTCCGGTGTCACGTCAGCGATCCGCGTCACCTTCATCAAGCACCGTTGGATCCAACCGACTTCAGAACCACCTAAGGATCAAGGGTGTTGATGTGGGGAGTGGGTAAGTCGGTTGGGGAGGTGAAACCACCATATGGTGGTTCGGCCGAACCCCTAACTGGCCTGTGGGCCCTCCTGGACCTTCTAGAAGATGGCCCATTGATCAGGGGCTAAGTGGGGGCCTAGTGGGCCCCACCTATGGTTCGGCCGAACATGAGTTGTGGCCTTTGGCCTCCATCTTTCGTGTGGAGCATGGCCCACATGTCATTGGCACCTTGGTAGTGGTTTGGTATTTTTCCAAGATAGTTGTGGATCGGCCGAACCACTTTTGTGGCCAAATGAGCTCATCTTTTGCAGGTACCTTCTAGAGGTAATGCCCATCATGATGGTGTATGTATTTTGCATATTTTTCCATACTTGGAAATATGTCATGTTGGGCCCCGAATTATGACGTTTTGTGCCTACATTCAAATAGAGGACATATACATGTGGAACCAAGTTATTGGGTAAAATATGTTCATGTGATTCTTGTTTTCCTTTGAATATGAGGATGTTGACGGTATTTTGATGGTGACAAAATTGCTCGTAATTACCGTCAACAACGACAGAGAGCAGGCGCTCTCTCCAGCGTGCAGAACACCCCGCCACCCAAGAACTCCGTTCGCCAGAGGCAGAGGCCAACCCCCGCGAGGGATCAGGAGCCGGCCAGGCTGCGTCCCGACCGCGGTGCGCGCTTCGAAAGCAACGACCGCGGGCAAAGTGAAAGCGATGACGACGACAGGCAGCGTGGACGACACCCACGTAGGGGCAGACAATACGACCCTAACGAGGACCGGGACTCCACTCCGAAGCCCACCGGACCACGCTGTTTCTCCTCGTGCATACATGTTGCACGGGTCCTGTCGCGTTTCCAACCGCCAACCTACATCCAGAAGTATACGGGGTTCACAAACCCTGGCCTCTGGTTGGAGGACTATCGATTCTCTTGCGAGGTGGGCGGAGCGAACGATGAGAATTTCATAATCCGTCACCTACCGCTGTACCTCACGGATACAGCGCGCATGTGGTTAGAGCACCTCCCAAAAGGAAAGATCCAGAACTGGAGGGACCTGAAGGAATCCTTTGTCGGGAACTTTCAAGGAACCTACATCCGGCCTGGGAATTCCTGGGACCTCAAGAACTGCAAACAGAAGCGAGGCGAGACCCTTCGCGAATACATTCGTCGCTTCTCCCAGCAGTGCAATGAGCTCCCGGATGTAGCCTACAACGATGTTGTCACTACGTTCCTGTCGGGGACGACTTGCGAGTCCCTGGTCCATAAACTGGGATGTAAGAAGCCCAAGATGACGAAGGAGCTACTCGACATCGCCACAAACCATGCCTCAGGCAAGGAAGCGATCGACGCCATCTTCCAGGGCGCGGCTAGCCGGAGCAAGTGCGATGAGGTGGAAACCGAGGGACCCTCGGCTTGTCCACACAAGAAGGGCTGCAACCGTCCACGGTATGACACGTCGCTCGTTGCGGCGACAAAAAAAGGCGAGGGGCAACAAGACATACCAGTTAACGACCACTTCGAGAAGATGCTGGAACAGACTTGTCCGAACCACGCAACCCCCATCAAACACCTCCTTAAGGACTGCAACCTCATGAAAAAATTCCTCGGAGGCGGCTCAAAGAAGAAGAGGTGGGTGAAGAAGAAGGAGGACGAAGGAGAAGAAGGCGGAGGAAAGCACGACGACTACGTCCCGGCGGACGAGACCCTGATGATCTTCGGCAGCCCGGCGTCGTGCAGCTCCAGGCGTCAGCAGAAAGTCGCTCGTCGAGAGGTATACGCCACCACCCCCGCTGTTCTCACCTTCCTCAAGTGGTCGGAGTCTCCTATTACTTTTAACCATAGTGATCATCCTGACTATGTACCATACCTTGGGCGCTACTGAGAGCCCCATGTGTTTGGTTTTGAGTAATTGATGAAACCTACCTAAGTACTAATCTTGGATCTCTAAGTGTGAATCATGAGATAGGTTGGTACATGCCATGTGGAGCTAATGGATCAAAGGTGTTGATGGCAAGGCTCTAGCATGGTGGAGGAAATGGAAAAGGATTCAAGGCAAAGGTGAAATAGGAATCCATTTTCGGTTTAGTGATCAAGTCACCATAGAGGGTGAGATCACATTTAGGATAGATAGCCGTACTATCAAGGAGGGAGCTCTCGTGTTTGATTACGGTTATCATTTGCCACTAGGTTCTTTGCATTGCACATAAAATCAATTGAACCAAGTGAAACAACCAACTAATTCCAAGTAAATGTGAACTAAAAGCTAACACATGTGCACAAGTGTTGAGATCACTTAGTGTTAGCCCTTGGAAGCTTGGAAGAGAGTTGGAGGAAGTTTGGTGCTGCTTTGGCAGAGGAAAGCAGTCTAGACGCAAGGTCCGGACGCTAGGGTTCTGCCTGTCCGGACTATGGCGTGTGCGACCGGAGGCATACCCTAGGCGAGCTGATCTATGAACAGAGAACCGGATGGCGTTTTGCGTCTGGACGGTGGAGTCCGGATAGCGACCGGAGCCTTTTGCGCTCTCTGGAACCTCTCTGCTGGGGTCCGGTCGCTAACGGCGTTGGTCCGGACCCGCACTGTTGCATGCGTCCGGAGCCATGTGGCTCGCAGGTGTGCGCGCGGGAAGCAGGCGATTCAAATTGAGGCTTGACCGGACGCATGCGACATGGTCCGGATGGCGCTTGGCGCGCATCCGGAGGTCGCGTCCGGAGGCTCAAGTAGAGCAGTTGGCTCTCAGTTGTGAAGGGATCCGGACGCTGATGATGGTCCGGACCATCTGTGAAAAGCGCGTCCGGAGGTGGCGCAGAGACTCTGTTTTTGGGTGGAAACGGCTAGGTTTGAGTGGGGGCTATATATAGTTGTATGGCCAGCCCTTTGGGGCAGCTCTTGCACAATTTCATCACTCACACCCTAGTGCTCATTTGTGAGAGCCTCCACCACTCATCTCATTGATACACTTGCTAATTTCATGAGAGATTGAGTGTTCCAAGTGCATTGCTCATTGATTGCATACTAGTGGCACTTGGTGATCGTCGTCTTCGCGAAAGATCTTATTATTCTTGGAGGTTGCCACCTCCTAGACGGCTTGGAGTGACGAGGATCGTTGAGCGGAGGAAGGTGATTGTCTCCGGCTCCGATTGGTGGATTGTGAGGGTTTCTTGAACCTTCCCCGCAGGAGTTCGCAAAATGTATCTCTAGTGGATTGCTCATAGCTTGTGGATCCCTATCTTGTGTTGGTTGTGCGGCACCCGGTGACGGATTTGGCGTGTGATGCCAATTAGCACGTGAATCTCCAAGTAGGTGAATCGCTACAACGAGGACTAGCTTGTTGGCAAACAAGTGAACCTCGGTAAAAAATATTGTGTCTCATTGTCTCTCTACCGAGGATTCATCTTGTGATTGATTGGTTATCTCTTTGGTATTCTCTTCGCGGCGGTATAACCTTTCTAACTCTAGCTTTGCACTTACATTCTTACATTCTTGCAAAGTAGAGCCTCTAGCTTAGCTTGTGTAGATTAGTCTAGTAGCTCTAGTTCTCTAGCTCTTGTCTGTGACATAGGTTTCATCTAGCTAGTAACTAGACTTGTAGTAGGTGGCTTGCCGACCCTAGTAGTGCTAGTGCAAACTTGTTTTACGCCGTGTTTTATTCTAACAAGTTTGCTTAGTGTTGTTGTAGAAAATTTTAATAGGCTATTCACCCCCCTCTAGCCATATCTATACCTTTCAGCTACCTATTAGTTGTTGATCCCATTGTTGGCACGAAACACCTCACCAAGGTCCTCATGGACGGCGAGAGTGGGCTCAATATTCTTTACGCCGAAACCCTCGACGCAATGAGAATACCCCGGTCACGTCTATGGCCCTCGGGGGCTCTGTTCTTTGGGGTGATCCCAGGCAAGAAGGCTGACCCCATTGGTCAGATTGATCTGCCCGTCACTTTCGGCGGACCAACCAACTTTCGTAAGGAAATAGTGACCTTTGAGGTCATCGGTTTCAGGGGAACCTACCACACCATACTCGGGCGGCCATGTTATGCGAAGTTCATGGCTATCCCTAACTACACCTATCTAAAGCTAAAGATGCCAGGCCCGAAGGGCGTCATCACAGTGGGTACAGCCCCCAGATGCGCGTACGAGTGCGACGTCAAATGCTGCATGTATGCGTCAGCACTTGTAGCCTCGAAACAATTCGCGGCCGAGATGGTGGCCGAGGCCAGCGCGTCGCGAGAAGAGGTCCCAAACACCAAGAGGGTCGGATCTTTTGAGCCTACAGGGTCTACGAGGGTAGTCGTGCTCGACACTCGGGACGGAGAAGAAAGGGCCGTGCATGTCCGCACCTCACTTTCTCCTAAATAGGAAAGCGAGCTCATCGACTACCTCCATGCGAACATCGACGTATTCACGTGGAGGCCCTCGAATATGCTGGGCATACCCAGGGATGTCGCCGAGCACTTCCTACATATCAAGCCGGGCTACCAACCCATCAAGCAACGACTACGCCGTTTTGACGAGGAGAAACGCGCCACGATCAGAGAGGAGATCAAGAAGCTCCTCGTTGCAGGTTTCATCAAAGAGGTGTACCACCCCGAGTGGCTCGCCAACCCTGTATTGGTACATAAAAGAATGGGAAATGGAGAAGTGCATTGATTACACGAGCCTTAGCAAGGCCTATCCAAAGGATCCATATCCTTTACCCCACATAGACCAAATAGTTGATGCAACATCAGGGTGTGAACTCCTCTGCTTCCTTGATGCGTACTCAGGGTACCACCAAATCAAGATGAACGAGTCGGACCAGCTCGCGACGTCATTCATCACTCCATTCGGATCCTTCTGTTATGTCACCATGCCCTTCGGACTTCGAAACACTAGGGCCACCTTTCAGCGGACCATGATCCGATGTTTCGATGAACTCATGAGCAAAACCGTCGAGGTCTACATGGACAACATCGTCGTCAAGACCCAGCACGCCGACGGACTCGTGGATGACCTTGCCCTCACATTCGCGAAACTCAAAAAGAACAACATCAAGCTTAACCCAGAGAAATGTGTCTTCGGGGTCCCCAAGGGCATGCTCCTGGCTTCGTTGTCTCCGAAAGAGGGATTGAGGCTAACCCCGAAAAAATCACCGCCATCAAAAAGATGGGGCCGATCCATAACGTGAAAGGGGTGCAGCGAGTCACCGGCTGCCTCGCATCGCTTAGCCGTTTCATTTCCCGCCTCGGCGAAAAAAGTTTGCCTCTGTACAGGCTCCTAAAAAGATCTGAGCGATTTGTATGGACGTCCAAAGCTCAATCAGCTCTTGACCATATCAAGCAGCTGTTGACCAACGCCCCTATCCTGGTCTCACCCCACGACGAGGAAGAACTCCTGTTGTACATCTCCGCCACAAGGCAGGTGGTAAGAACGGTTCTGGTCATGGAGAGAGAAGAGGAAGGGCACACGCTCAAAGTACAGAGACCTATGTATTTTGTCAGTGAAGTACTGAGCGATTCAAAAACCTGGTATTCTCATCTGCAAAAATTGGTATACGCGGTGATCATGACTAAAAGAAAGCTATTGCATTACTTTGGGTCACATAAAGTAACAGTCATGAGCAATGCACCATTGGGAGAGGTCATCCTGAACAGGGACGCCGCCCATCGCATCGCCAAGTGGGCATTGGAGCTGATGGATAAAAATATTGCTTACGCCCCGCGAAGCGCTATCAAATCGCAGGCCCTGTCCAACTTGATTGCGGAATGGACGGATGCGACCCTCCCTACTCCAGCTGTTGAATAGGAGTATTGGACTTTACACTTTGATGGGTCCCTCATGAAGACCGGCGTAGGTGCAGGGATCGTCCTGACGTCACCCCATGGAGTGACCATGAGGTACATGGTGCGTATGTTGTTCCCGGCGTCCAACAACGAGGCGGAGTATGAAGCCTTGCTTAATGGACTACATATCGTGATCGAACTAGGCATAAGGCGGCTCAACGCTCGCGGCGACTCCCAACTAGTAGTCAATCAGGTCATGAAGCAATCCAGCTGCATCGACCCGCGCATGACCGCGTATTGCCAGGAGGTGCGAAAACTCGAATCCAAGTTCGATGGTCTCGAGCTTAACCACGTACCCCGACGTCAGAATGAGGAGGCCAACGCACTGGCCAAGGCGGCCTCAGGCCGAGAACCCGCGCCTCCCGGGGTGTTCGCGAACGACCAACCAAAACCACCCATCAACGTCGGGGAATCAGAGGTCTCCAGCTCTCCTGGCACTAGCTCCTCGACGGTTTCAATAGCCACCGAGGCCTCGGTCGCCCGTGGCGATGAGGTAACAGAGGTGATGAACATAGAGATGGAAGAGTCGACGCCAGAAGGGAAAGATTGGAGGCAACCGTACATAGATCGCCTGACCAAAGGTGAGCTCCCCACAGACCAGGTGGAAGCTAAACGGCTCGCCAGACGAGCCAAGACATTCGCCCTTGTCAACGGTGAGCTTTACAGGCGAAGCGCAACCGGTGTTTTGCAATGTTGCATCCCGACGGAGTAGGGGAAAAAACTATTGTGAGATATCCACCAGGGGGTCTGCGGACATCACGCGGGAGCTAAAACCCTCGTGGGCAACGCGTTCCGACAAGGTTTCTACTGGCCGACGGCGGTGGCCGACGCGCAGGTCTTGGTCCGTGCCTGCGCGGGTTGCCAATTCTTCGCCAGACAGGTCCACATGCCTGCTCAAGCACTCCAAACCATTCCCCTTACGTGGCCGTTCGCGGTTTGGGGGCTCGACATGGTCAGTAAATTCGACAAAGCACCCGGGGGCTACACCCACCTGCTGGTCGCCATTGACAAATTCACCAAGTGGATCGAGTTACATCCCATTACCAACATCAGGGCCGAGGAAACCATTAGTTTCTTCACCAACATCATCCAATGCTTCGGAGTGCCCAACTCCATCATCACCGATAACGGAACAAATTTCACCACGAGTGAATTCTTAGAGTGGTGTGACGAGCACCACATACGGGTTGATTGGGCCTCCGTCGCGCATCCAAAATCCAATGGGCAAGTGGAACGTGCCGATGGACTCATCCTACAGGGGTCAAGGCAAGAATTTTTGATCGACTAAACAAATATGGGAAAAAATGGCTCCAAGAGCTCCCTTCCGTTCCGTGGAGCCTTAGAACGACACGAAGCAGAGCCACTGGTTTTTCACCATTTTTTCTAGTCTACGGCTCAGAGGCTGTCTTACCCACCGACCTCGAGTATGGGTCCCCGAGGGTTGAGGCTTACGACCCCAAGAAGGCAGAAATCTTCCTGGAAGACACCATAGATCAGGTCGACGAGGCCAGGGATGCCGCCCTCCTACACTCAGCCAAGTACCAACAGGCACTACGACAATACCACGATCGACGTGTCCGACCCAGGGGCTTTCAACCAGGGGATTTAGTACTCCGAAAAATCCAAAGCAACAAGGAGCGGCGTAAGCTCACATAACCCTAGGAAGGACCCTACATTGTCCATGAACTGATAAGACTAGGAGCTTATCGACTCAAGACCTTCGCTGGCAAAATCTTCACCAATGCCTGGAACATACAATAGCTACGTCGTTTCTACCCCTAAAAATTCCGCATTACGACTTTCCAGTCGAAATTTTTCTTTCTCACGTATCGCAAAGTCTTGGGAAAGAGCTTTTCTTCCATACACAACATACAAAGAAACCTCTTACCCGGGGGCTACCCGATACATACGAAATAAAAGAAAAGCTTGAACAAATATACATAACCCAAGTTCATTACAACCATTCCAAAAACATCAAAAGAAAAAGGTCAGAGCCTAGATGAGTTACTCAACATTACAACCTCATCCTACTGACACGATAGGCAGCCTCAGCGGAGAGATTCCTAGCCTAGAGATCGAACTCATGGGAAAGGCAACACTCCGGGCCACAGTACATAATGACTCCGGCCAGACCCTCGCTCACCATCCCAAAGTGTCTGCACTTTTCCCAAACGCAGGCAGGGGAGTCGTCGACTACTAACGCCGGCACGTCCCTCGGGCAACGAATGTCCTCCTCAACGCGATGACATGAAGATCCTCGCGGAAGACGAAATGGAGTGAGGTTAGGCCACGATTGCCCCATCTACCATTTGGGAACGCGCTGCCGGTGACCTGGATGAGGAGAGCAAGAGCTTTAGGATCTGCCGGATCTGTGAAGTATAGCACCATGGCCCAGAAGTACATCGCTCTGGCATGCCTGACCAGGATCGCTTGATTGATGTACCCCCAGCTCGAGGGATCTTGCCCCCACAGCATCAGCCTCTCCACGCCGCGAAAGCACAAGGCCTCCCGATGGCCGACCTCGAAGAAGTTGTAAGAGTGCACCATAAATATGAGGCAACCCCTGTAGTAACCAAGAGACGACTTGGCGGCTGGTTAGGGTGGCGGCAAGGCCGCGGGATCGCCCGGATGCCAATGTAGCTGGTGTTTATTATGGGGAGGAGTGCCCGTAGTCATTGCCCTGAGGATTAGGCACATCACCGAACCTCGTTAAAAAATATCGTGCCTCGGTGTCGTTCTCATTTGCGCATCTTCTTCTATGGTGGTTATGCTTCTGCGTTCATCGGTTAATTCCAGACCCAAACGGATCTACTAACCGATGAACGTGGAAGCATAACCACCATAGAAGAAGATACGCAAATGAGAATGACACCGAGGCACGATGTTTTTTAATGAGGTTCGGCGATGTGTCTAATCCTCGGGGCAATGACTACGGGCGCTCCTCCCCATAATAAACAGCAGCTACACCGGCATCCGGGAGATCCCGCAGCCTCGCCGCCACCCTAACCAGCCTCCAAGTCATCTCTTGGTTACTACAGGGGTTGCCTCATATTTATGGCCCCCTAGGATACAGAGTTTGACTCCAACTCTATCCTAACCCCTAATACAACTCAAGTCCAACGTAACCAAAACTGTACACATATTCGACACATATCCAACAAACTCCACCTTGACGAATATGCACGCCATCTTGAAGTCGTCATGCGCGAACCTCCGTGTACCCGTACTTGAGTCGTCTCCGTCCGCCGCTCACTTCGAACGGCTTAATCCCGCTGAGCACCTTCGAGATACTCTGTTGAGCCAACAGATCCTTCACTCTCGTCTGCCACAGCCCGAAGTTCCCAGTGCCATCGAACCTCGCCACCTTAAACTTGGACGACATCGACGCCATCTGCCTGTTGCCATAGATCGCCGAAAAACATGTACCTTATGTACGCCCGCGTATTCGCTCCATGCGCACCAAGAACGTCACCCACGCGCTTGTTCCTTGCTGCAGCACACACACACCGCAGCACACGCCTCTGCACGTGCTGTGATCCGCCATATGTCGCCGCCGCCGTCATACACCGCCTGTGCACAGCCACGCCGCTTGCAAACTTCGTCGATTATCCCGTCGCTCGCACACGACGAAATCAACTCACTTGAGCACCGCTTGCAGATCACCACAACTCCAGAAACTCCGGTTCACGAGCTGCCAATTGCTTTGATCTACAATATACATCGACCCTCTCTGTATTTATGGAGACCGGAATAGAGCTACCCGTCTAGATCGACTCGGACTCTAGAGATTAACACACCATTGAAACCAAATCAGTTACGTCTCTGTCTCATGTCCGCCTCCAGCACTACGTACTCTTTTTTCCATGACACCAATATTCCGTGAGCCTCAGTGCACCCGGATGAGTCTTGGTTTCCAATACAAGATACCAACACGTTTCCGATATGAAACCAGTTGTCTCCAATCTTCACTACCGAGACGAATCCAACTTGACCAACCACAAGTCCCAAAGCCAAACACGTACAACTTCCCCTCCTAAATCTAGGCATGATTATTTGCATGCACATGGTACGTGTCCATATTTCCTTTCTTCTATTTGCTTGACCGAACACCCATGTAAATACCTTAATCTTCCTCAAAGGAGATTACTTGCCATACATCTTTGTCTGACCATACTGGACGCCCACAACATTGCTAGTGCATGACACCTCTATCAAAAATACGATGAGTCCATCATGGCTTTTGCCACCATCATTGCTAATCCCGCAACGATCACGCTGATCATAGTCAAACTCCAGACCTAATCACGCGTCGAAGCCGCCGTCTTCATCCACGATGTCTTCCAGCCGCACCATCAAACCTAGCCATCACGTCTGACTGACCCCTATCGAACAGTAGCCAACAGCCGTCATCAACCCGATCTCCACGTCTAGACGGATCCCTGTTGATTTCAGCCCATTGGACGGTTTGAGCCACCCGCTTGAAATTTCCAACTCCACCGATCGAGTCATCGATCGCCGTCATGCTCCACCTTGCGCCATGTCCTTCTCCAGACACACCCATGCGAGCCTTGCGCGGTGTAGAACATATCCATCGCACCTCCCACGATCTTCTTCTATAATTCTGGCTTTTGATACCACTTGTTAAGGTGCGCAGCGGAATTCGGCCCGACTCGCTATACCCACGAGCCGGCACCCCTCGGGCCCAGGTCCACCGGAGCCCACAACATATCAGGCCCTGGGCCTAACTCAACCCAAAAGACTAGCCTGATAGGTGAGGGCTGCCCCCGCCTTATATGTCATGCTCCCCCACCATCAATTACCGATGTGGGACTAAACCCAACAATCTCCTCCGTCACACATCGGACCCAACTCTTCCATCACACTACACCATGTGATCTCCGAAGACGTTATCCAGGCCCCGAGTCCAACGCTCATCACACAACCCGTGTGACCTCCAAACGTTAACGGGCTCCCCCATCACATGTGACCCCTAAGATTTTCTAGGTTTTCCGACCATCGGCTTTGATACCACTTGTTAGAGTGCTCGGTTAATTCCAGACCCAAACGGATCTACTAACCGATGAACGTGGAAGCATAACCACCATAGAAGAAGATACGCAAACGAGAACGACACCGAGGCATGATGTTTTTTAACGAGGTTCGGCGATGTGCCTAATCCTCGGGGCAATGACTACAGGCGCTCCTCCCCATAATAAACAGCAGCTACACCAGCATCCGGGCGATCCCGCGGCCTCGCCGCCACCCTAACCAGCCGCCAAGTCGTCTCTTGGTTACTACAGGGCTTGCCTCATATTTATGGCCCCCTAGGATACAGAGTTCGACTCCAACTCTATCCTAGCCCCTAATACAACTCAAGTCCAACGTAACCAAAACTGTACACATATTCGACACATATCCAACAGAAGCGCTGCTCAAGAATCATCCCCTGATATTTGTGGCAGGACCGACAGTAACGCTGCATCTCCTGGAGGGACAAAAACCGAACCAGTGCGCCATCGTTGCAGATCCGTCGAAAAACACCGCAGACCTGGCAAAGGCGCATGTAGTCAAGAAAGCTACCTCCATGATTGAAGGCGCGGAGAAGGATCTAGAAGAGGAGCTCTTCGGGCAGCATTAGCAGAGCGCTGGACGCCATGGCGAGGCGAGCGTGACCAGCGTCCATCCCACCAGCAAGGTTGACGTGCCTCCTCGGCAACGACGAAGCCTCTCCTCTCTCACCCCTCTTAGTTGGGGCAAGTGGAAAGAAGACGGAAGAAGACGGCGGGGAGTTACTCCAGTCCTCCTAGAATATATAGCACAAGGTCGTTGTCCCCCCATCTTCCACACGCGCCCCTCGATACCGTAGAGGCATGACTCTTCATTTTCCAAGCATGAACAGTACCAGCGAACCACCAGATAACACGTAGGCCGCCCGCGCTGAACCAAACAACTGGTTGCCACAAGGGCCCATGGATTACGAATGACACCAACTTCCCAGGAACAAGCAAGCACCACAAGAGCGCAACCAATTCACTATGGCTAACAAAAAAAGGTGAGAACGATCGGTAAGTACGTCCGTTTAAAAGAACGTTCAATTATTTTCATTCCCTCTGTGCAAAAGGCAGGAACAACAACGGGGCAATGGTCGAAAGACCGTTTTTCACCCATCGTCCTCGTATAACATGTGAGGTAACAAGGCCGAGGGATCTTGTGCTGGCCCAAAACTTCACAGGTTCGGCAGCCCCCCCGGCCAAAATCGAAGAGTGAGGGACGTTGCTAAGTGGGCCCTAGCGGCCGGAACATAGACGTCTTCACATCGAACGCGCTTAGTAAATGTGTTTAGGCTTTGATAGATAACAGAATATGTGGTAAACCACTCGAGGGGTGGCATGGAGCCCTCGGATCCCAACGAACGAATTCAGGCACTATACATATCCACTGTCGAAGATTAGAGATTGGTCCACGATGGACCTCTGCTGGTGCGTGCCTCCACGGATGAGGATCCGAGGTCTCACCTAAACTACCCGATTGTAGCTCGCCGAGCGCTGGATCTCGGTCACCAAGGTAAGACACGAGGCCGCTCACTTCCACATCCTAGATCATGGGGGTCCGAGGAAGAAACACGAGAGCCGCACGATGGCAGCCCCTAGACGCATGATCCAACAAACATGATAGGCAAACAAACAAAGGCCTAGGAAACGGAAACGATAGCTAAGAACAACGATTACAGAAGCTTAAAAGAGGGCTCAGCAGGCCCAGTCCATGCAGGTAAAGTAAAGTACGTCGACCAGCGCGACACATCCAACCCTACGGAGAACTAACGATCATGGGGCCTCCGCCCTTGGATCCTCCGCCAAGATCCCCTCGGCCGGCACAATGTCAACAACGGCCTCTGCGGCGTCAGAAAGTCGCTCGATGAGATGGACATACTGGTCGACGCTCCGCCCGTGTGAAAACCTGGCGGCATCCACAATGTCCGTCCCAGAACGGACCTCAGTCATGGCAAATGCGACCCCAGCACCGTGGAAGATGGCACGCGCGACGACGTTGCGGACACGCGCGGGAGCAGCCTGAAGACGCTCGACCACGGTGCTCCCTGGCGCACGGAGAAGGCCGGCGACGTCGCTCGCAGCTGAACGGAGCATCTGCAGCTCCTCCTCCAGCGTTGCGAAAGAGAGACAATACGATGCATCACAAACAGTTCGTAACAAACATGCTTAGAAAAGAGCGGCAAAGCTTACCCACAACACGCCTGCCAGCCTCAGCCAGCTGATCGTGAAGACAGTAACCCGCTTGAACGGACCCTAATAGGCTCTGACGAAAACCTTCAATCATCCGATAAAACAGCTCTATGTCCTAAACCCGGCGAAGGTTCTGCAATGGGCGGCTAAGCAGCTCCTCCAGCAAACTCCGGAACCTATGACCGGGAGGCGCAGGCACAGGCCCCGCTAGCACCGGGACTGCAGCCGGACGAAGAACGCCTCCTGGACTCGCACGGAACACCGAACAAGTCGGCGTGAGCACGTCGAACGGTTCTGCCCATACCTCGAAGCCACGAGGGAGGGAGGCGTCGTAGGACGGATAAGGCCTCCTGATCAAAAGTGCAAAAAATCAGTCAGCACCCGAACGATAACAAGAAAAAGACATAAGGGGTGGCACAATACGAGTACCATCCCGCCTCAGTCATCCGGCGAAAAAGGCTCCGAGGATCGGACGCGCTTCCCCCGACGAAACCACTCTCCATAGGGCGCTTGTCACGGTCCATAGCTCGACAAGCGGTAGCCTAAGCAAGAAAATGATCAAACGAAGAGTAGAAACGGAGAAGAAAGATGGAACAAACCAGTTCACTCATCGCATCACCTTAAATAGGCCAGGGATACGGAGTTAGCAAAAACCAGGATCACTCCATATCGGGTCGGGGCCCACCATCCCAATTTTCAACTTGCAGGAAAGGTCAGAGAGGCGCGGGGAGCGTTGCGACAAGTCTTGTCACGGCGAGTCGGCCGATACGTCGCACGCAGAGTTGCATGACACACGGAGCACCGACAAATGCCATAAGGCTAGGGTGCGGCGCGAGTCACCCTAACCCTTAGGCCTGTCGCGACTGCATCCTTGTCGCTGACAGAGCACTACCGCGGCTCCAACCCCGATTCAGGCACAAACTAATCCGACCAAATGGCGACGACAACAAGGAGGCCGTATATCAGCATACACTCGGGGCTTCAAGCCACAGAAAATCGTCGTACGCAGAGAGCTCGTTAATGGATGCGCGGGAGGACACGACGACCACTCCATTGCATCTCATCATGACGGATGAGCCAGGGTGTCGACAACAGGGAAGTATGATACGTGGCAGCAAACAAGAGGTAGACAGGTTTCGAGACGCGTGACATCATGACTAAACAGTACTATCAGCAAGAACAGCAGGTTGTCAGGACGAAAACCAAAATCGATCTAGCCCAATTCGCACACACCATCAGAAGATTAGGGAGCGAAGCAATCAAAACGTATCCGCCGCCTGCGATCAAAGTATCAAGACGAAGGCAACAAATTAAAGCCTACGCGAGAGTCACACTCTCACCCAGGCTCGGGGGCTACACCCGGCGGGTGCGCTCGCGCGCACCCTCTCGGCGAAGGATAAAAACAAATAACATCATCAGGTATATAAAGCCTCAGCAAGGCAATCAAGAACCATTCCTAAGGCTCGGGGGCTACTATCGGAGACCTAATTTAATGAAAATCTTTCAAAAACAATTAACAACTAAAGACCTATCGATAATCATCTGAGGAAGGATGAGAGGCCCATCAAGGCCAAGTCGTCGCAGTCCCACGAAGGGAGAGGCGCAGGACTCACAACCCAGCCAGCCCAGGTAGGCAGGCGTGCCCCGAGCAGACGTGCCTCCGCCTCACCCGACGCAGAAAGCGAGGAAGCTCCACGACCCACAGAAGACGTGAGGGACGTCGGAGGTAGAGAAATGACCCATCTACCCCCGTCCCGAAGAAAGCAGCCGCCACCCTTAGCCGCTGACGGTGCATCCTCCACAAGATAAGAATGAAGGTACAGAACCACGAAGAATCATACACCCCGTATAATCCAGTGCTCAGGATAACGCTCTGGCCTCTATCCGAACGAAGACATGTCGAGTTCCCAAATCAAGACGAGACGGAATAGGGAAAATAGGCATCATGCCTCTCGCGGAAGCAGAGCCAGTCTCATACACCCCCGGCCCCTACAGGAACTCTCCAAACAGGGGGACATCGGGTATAGGGGACCCACAGGGTAACAACGTCCATTGGCCCGGTATGAAGAAATCTGCCGTATACAAAAAGAATTGGCGGGAAGTAGAACGGTGTACCCGCCAACGGTACAGCGGACGCACATGCCTCTATCCTACTACGGGCTCAACCGAACCCCCCCCCCCCCGTATTCTCCGGCGGTGTAACGAAGGGCCGACATGACACCCTCCCTCCGACCAAGTACAAGGGCAATGGGAATATATTATTATGATTGTCCAACATCCTCCCTAAGGAAGACAAGGATAAGGCGCAGCCTCCTAGGTAGATCCTTCTTGTAACTCCCCTGAGCTCCTTGCGACTATAAAAGGAGGGAAAAGGGGGGGCGACGAAAAGGAGAACAAGATAGATCAAAGAACACAGTCGAAACACACAGCTAGAGCATAACACACTCGCTTACCGAAGCACTCAGAGACTTGGGACTCACGCTCCCTCTCTCGACCCAGCTTGTAAACCCCCTCCAAGTAGAGATAAGGAACACGAGCAGCTCCACACTAGATGTAGGGATTTCTTGCCCAAACCAGTATAAACCTCTTGTCTCTTTGTCTCACCATTCGAAACCCAACACGCGTACAAATTTACTTGTTGGTAGTTTCTAAACACCGACATAATGCCAACATTGTTTCGAATTTAGTTACTATGATTGAAATGATATTGATATGAGAACTCTGAATCACTAGTACAGAAACACTTTTTGGAGGCGGGCGTTTTTTGTTAATGGAGGCGGGCAAGCACGTTTGCCTCCAATGGAAGGCCTTGGTTAATAAGAGATTAACCGAGGCGGTCATCCCGCCTGCCTCCGTTAATTGTATTAATGGAGGCGGGCGCCTTACAAACGCCCGCCTTCGTAAATCGATCTGAAAAAACAAGAAAAACCCATTAGCCCACCAGTGAGCCCATTCCCAAGCCCACTGGTGAGCCCAATCCCCGCGCGCCGCCGCCGCGGATCCGGCCTCCCCCGTGCGCCGCCGCCGTCGATGATGGAGGAGGGATCCTCTCGCCATGGATCCGGCCGCCCCCACACTTGGCTGCTGGAGTTGGAGGAGGGAGCCGCCCTGCGCTGCTCGCGTGGCCTCCCCCGTGCTCCTGGTCGTCGATGATGGAGGAGGGAGCCACGCCGCCATGGATCTGGCCGCCCCCCAACACCTAGCGCTGCCGGAGTTGGAGGAGGGAGCCGCCCTGCGCTGCTCGCCTGGCCTCCCCCGTGTGCCCGGTCGTCGATGATGGAGGAGGAAGCCTCGCCGCCATGGATCTAGCCGCCCCCACACCTAGCTACCGGAGTTGGGGGAGGGAGCCGCCCTGCCTACGCCGAGGGGAGGAGGGACGCACGCCACCGCCAGAGCTGAGGAGAGGAGGGACGTCACCGCTGGGGAGGAGGGACGCCACCGCTGGAGAGGGAGGCGCCGAGCGGTGCGGAGGGAGGTGCCGAGAGGAAGAAGAGGACAAGAGAGAGAGTGTCGGACACTCGGGCAGATGGAGAGAAAGAGGTGGCTGGGAGGGAGGAAGTGGGGACCCTAAGTCCTCTTATATACAAGCCCGGTAGAGTAATGTGTCTGGACTTTGAATGGGCCAGTAGTTGGGCCACTATTTACTAAGGCGGGCCTTTTAATATGACCGTCTCCGTTAATCATTAATGGAGGCGGCATTTTAATATGACCGTCTCCATTAATCGATTAATGGAGGCGGTCATATTAAAATGCCCTCCTCCGTTAATAGATGATTAATGGAGGCGGACAAATTACGAAGCCCGCCTCCATTAATCTTTAACGGAGGCGGGCGTTTGGGCGTCGCCATGGCGCTGGCCTGACGGCCAATAATGGAGGCGGGCAAAAAAAGTGCCCGTCTCCAATCAAGAAATCACACCGTCTTCTAAAAGAAATTTTGTACTAGTTAATGCTTGTACTCATGTTACTACTTACTATGCCAAAATCCCATGGAATGTTTGTCAAGGACTGTGTTTAAAAAAATTATTCTACATGTGAGAATTCTTAGGGTACCAAGCACTGCAAGACCTGTGAGCGTAGCTTTGGTGCACAATTTTTGAAAGTCAGGGGGAATCCCCACCTAAATTTTATTGCTCATATGCTGCTCTTGGGCAGTAGGTGATTACAAAGATTGAGAAATACATTGTTTGCGGTTTTAAACTTTGAAAAGCCATTACATAGACGCTGAGAAAACACCATTCCATATATCTGCAACAACCCTATCTATGATGGCCGCAACCTTCAGAGACTTGCATGTCGCACATGCCATGAGTGTCTGCCTTATTGTTTCCCTCTCTGATCTGAAGACAACCCCATTCCTTTGCTTTCAAAGTTGCCAGCAGCAAAGTGCGATGAGAGTGCTGAAGTGCATTGGTTGGAAAGATGCAGGTCTGGAAAGGTTCTGAATGTTGCCTGACAAATGATCATTGACTGATGACATGCTGAATCCAAGCCTCGCCCAGAATTCTTTGGCAAAGGGGCACCCTGGAAATATATGATCAACTGTTTCTTCGTGCAAACCACAAACCTCACATATTAATATGTTGGAAATTGCTGCCTAAATCTATTATTTGGCAGAATATTCAGTTAATATGGTTCAGAGGTAATGTACTCTCACAACTAAAAGGGCTAAAAAGTGGACACCATTTTGGTGCAATAACAGGAACTGATGTTCTATGTAATTTAATAGGAAAGTGATTTTTCATATGTAGGAGCCTTTCAATTTGGACATTGTATCGAGCTTCCGTCGCTAGCTAGCAAGTGCAAAAAGGGCAAATCAATCATCAATGATGTGTGATCATATTGTTTAGTTTGTTATTCATGTCCTAAACACATACCTGGATATGTGAACTGGTTTCAAACTTTGAACCTCTTTCATAAATAGCTAAGTTCAGGATCATGGCACTAATTCTATTTGTAAAGTCTCTGCTACAATAGAAATATTGTGTAAAAAAATAGAATTGTCGCAGCAGCTTATGGAATCAAGAAAGCAATGATGGTAAGCATCCTCCTGCCTTTAATTTGTTGGATGGCAGTTTGTGCTACCCTGCCTTGCATACACAGTTCACAGAACATAAGAAGTCACACCGATTAGGAGATGGAAAGATAGTTAACTAAACTCAATTGTATTTGCTACAATATGTCCAAATATTTCTTAATGTTTTCCTTCAATGCTAATCATTAACAATACCTCATAATGATGCTGATTGTATGTGTTGAAATTCATGGATGCAATACATATAGTTTTGTTATTTCGACTTTAGATTACCTGTCTATAGTAATAAAGGTTATTACATAGGTTGTTTTTTCATTTTAGGTTCTTCTCTTCCTGCTGCTATTTCAGAGAGCCTTATCAATGTCTAGAAATGGCAAGATGGATGCAAGTTTGACTAAAGTCACCCCTGCGGGTTCGGTCGTCAGAATCTAAAGATGATCAGGCACAGAGCGCAAACTTTGAGATAGAAGCTGGTGACGTACCTGAGCAGTTCAAAACAATCAGTCGGAACTACAAGAGCCTTAACCTAATCCTTTAGCTAGAGCTCGTGAAAATCTATTGTAAACATAAGCTTTGATAATGCATCTTGCAAAGGTTGAGCATATGTTATTGGTATCAATTCTTCTTAAATGTAAAAGTGTTTCATCTATTGTATATAGGCTCAAATATAATTGTGTAAAAGTTAAACTCTGTAAAAAATAAATTATTTATTTTTACAGTATTTTCTGAATATATATTATACTAGTAAAGATAAAGAAAAAGGAACTCCATTTTGTATTAGTGGCCCATGGAAACGGAGTGGAGGTAACCGTGGGCCAAGAGTAGGATCGGACGGCCCAGATGTAGAGGAGGAGGGGGGGAACCCGAAGCCCGCAGGCCGCAGCGGCTGGACTTGTAGCCTGCGGTTTTCGTTGTTTTGTTTTGTTTGCTGCCTGCTGCGGTGCCTGCCGCCGCGGCTTCTTCTTCGATCTACTTGTCCCCACCCCACACACTTCCTCCCTCCCTCCCTAGACCCTAGTCATAGTCAGTCAGTCCTCAGGAGGCGAGGCGCGCGTGAGTGTGAATGCGAGCGTGATCCATCATCATCATTCTGGAGACTCGACGCGAGACAAGACCGTGACCGGAGAGATTCCCCCCCTCTCCATCTCCCCACGTCTGGCCGTCGCTTCGTTCGTCGGCTGCGCGCGAGACGCCTCCCTGTGCCGCCGCTGCGGCGGTGGATGAAGGCGATCAAGGATTAAGAACAGCCGCAGGGCCCCTTGCCTTGGCGATTCGATCCGATCCCGATCCCGATCCAATCCGATCCTCCATTCTTCTTCCTTGGGCGCGCGGCCACCCTCACCTTCCTTACTTCCACATGGCTCGTCCCCCACAGCCGCCCTCGCCGCCTCCGCCGCAGGGGAACGGGAACGGGAACGGAAACGATAGCGGGAGCATCACCACCAGAGACGCCCTCGCCTACCTCAAGTCCGTCAAGGAAAAGTTCCAGGAAAATCGACACACTTACGAGGAGTTCATCCAGGTCATGCGTGATTTCAAGAGCAACAGGCTCGACGGCGCCGGCGTCTTCGCCCGTGTCAAGACCCTCTTCCGTGACTACCCGGACCTAATCCTGGGCTTCAACAACTTCCTGCCCAAGGGCCATGCCATCAGGAGTGAGGACCTTCTGATCTCCCACAAGGACAAGGACGAGGACGAGGACGAGGACAAGGAAAAGGAGAAGGAGCGCGTCGATTATTTCAGGGCCATCACCCTTGTCAACAGGATTAAGGTGAGCTCGATCAATCATGCATGCATCTTAATTTCCTCCTCAATATATACCTTACTCATCTCTCTCTCCGCCGCGGATCGGATCCTCAGAGCCGATTCCAGCAGGAGGAGGAACATGTCTACAAGTCCTTCCTGGGGGTCCTCAATATGTACCGCATGCATAACAAGCCCATCCAAGATGTTTACGACGAGGTACACCAGTATACCATGCCTTCTCTCTCCCCATGTACACACGTCCTTGTGCATATATGTGCTGCCATCCCCAATGCAAAATTCTCTTCTTCTTTGGTTTGAATATATAATGACCTTTTCTCTCCTACCCGTCTCCGCAGGTTACCGTGCTGCTCCATGGCCATCCTGATTTACTCGAGGAGTTCACGCATTTCTTGCCACCTGATATGCCCACGCCTCCTCCGCAAGCCACTACGACCTCTAAAGTCAGGCATGATGACAAGAATAATGCTATAATGCATTCTGCTACGAGAGCTCAGAACGTTCAGGTGAATCAACAAATTATACAACCACCCGTATGTACCTGTTCAATTCCAAATGCTTCTTCAATTGCTACATCGTATCATCTGGTAATAAATAATTTACACCAAATTTAATCACCAGTGTTTAAAAAATAAAAACTAAAGTATGCAAGTGCATGTAATAGTTTGCTAATTAGGTTCTTGTTCCTGCATTTTTTTACCTTTAAACTTCAAGATGCTATATATATATATGCTCTTATCTTCTCTAATATATGTCCAGATGGAGAGAGTTTTTCCATCAACTGCTGTCTGGGACTCCAGTGTTGACCGCCTTGATCTTGAGCATGATATTAAAAAAAGGTGTATTGACAAGGAGAAAATTCGTAATGCCTGTCGCAGTCAGCATAGAAGAGGTTATAAAAGGAATGCGAAGAATGACGAATATGAAAACGAAGATTTTGATGCAGAGCGATGTGGTCACAAATCTCAAAGAAAGATGGAGGGTACTGGTAATGATAAACTTGGCGGTGCTACCATGTCTCCTTTCTCATTCAATTGTAAGTATATACTGAAAAGGGAGTCTCTTGGCGTATTGACTTGTGTTAATGTTGATTCATCCCTGCATACATGTAATCTGAGTTCTTTATCGCCTTGATCGAACCCCCTAGCTAGTTTGTGTGAACTCTGGAATCCATCATGTGCTTTTGTTCCTCTATGTATGCTTTATATTTATTTTGTTTTTCGCCCTATTTGATGTATTAGATTCGTGATTCATCTCTTGCTATGTTAATTCAGGTTCACACACACAAGAGTTTCAATTCTGCGAGAAAGTAAAGGCACAACTAGAGCCTGAAGCATACCAAGAGTTCATGAAATGCCTTCACATATACAGCCAAGAAATTATTACAAGAAGTGAACTGAAAAGATTGGTAAGCCGATATGATGTTATTTTCCAGAGGCTGATCTAGCTAGTTTGTAGTTAATTATCTATGTGACTTGCTACATGACAACCAGGGTAGATAATCCTTTTTTAATTTTCTTTTTTTTTGTTTTTCAGGTAAAAGACATACTTCAGCACTACCCGGATCTTTTGAATGGATTCAATGACTTCTTGGGACACTGTGAAAATATAGGTGAATCATTTGTTTTGAATGCCACTTTATTGGATGCACCTCCATGATTTAACCTTTGAATATATTGTGTTTTTTTATGAATAATTAGTCCTTATATACTCTGCAGATGGCTTTCTGGAAGGAACCTTCAATAAAAGTAAGGGAAGCAAGCTGTGAAGCATATAATTTCATTTGTTTTACTTTTTTATGCGCCTCGTTTATGTTTGTGTTAGTCTTTTGGAATGAAGGGCAAACGTCATGGATGGTTAAACCTGTGGAAAAAGAGAGAGATAAGCAGCACGAGGGGGACAGCGATCCTGAGAATAAAGAGAGATATAAGGAAAGGGAAAAATCTGAAGAAGTATTGGTGTTCAATTCTAAGGAAGGAGCAACTCATGAAGTTACATTCCCTAGCAAAGAAAAGCATAACTTATGGAAACCAATATCAGAGCTTGATCTGTCAAATTGTCAGCAGTGCACTCCAAGTTACCGACTTTTGCCTGAAAATGTGAGCTGATCTAACTGTAATTTATAATAATAATGCCTTCCATATCATCACATATTTTTACTTGTCCTTTTCAGTATCAAGTGCCTTTTGCAAGCAACAGGACTGACACTGAAGCTTCAGTGCTGAATGATCTCTGGGTATCGGTGACCTCAGGAAGTGAAGATTATTCGTTTAAGCATATGCGCAAAAATCAGTATGAAGAAAGCTTGTTTAGATGTGAAGATGACAGGTATGGAGTTTTTGTCCTCTGTTTGACTATCACCTAATTGTTGCTACATTGCAGCACTTACTCAATTGGTTCACAATCACCATGTTTGTAAGACATTTTATTTTTATAAGAGGAAACTTACTAACCAGGATTTTTGTTATGACGACTGACGTTCATTCAAAGCAAGTGTTTTCTTGTTATTGTTAGATAAAAACTCGACCATTGGGGTACATCATTACATTTAGGAAATCCAATATGTTTATTGGTATCTGTTTTTTTGTCCACAATCAGTAGATGATTAAGTTTTTCCTCAGGGATGTTACTTGAAACTGCTGAGGCTCACTGGGAACTTCAGTCTGTTACTCAGTAGTGTAACTTAAATTTGACATATAAGGTGGCCTGCTACATGATGCCCCTTTGTGTTTTGTTCTACTGCAATCTGTCATTCATCATAGAAGAGTAACATCTAGTTTATGGTATTTTTTTTTGGTAGTATAGGGTCAGCATGTCTCAAGATCATAGTCAAAACTTGTGAAGTGGATTATTTCAGGTTTGAGCTGGACATGCTGTTGGAATCTGTTACTGTGGCAATTAAGCGTGTTGAGAAGTTGGTGGAAAGGATGGAAGGCAACTCGCTCAAACCAGACAGCTCTATCCACCTCGATGAACATTTGACTAGTAAGCATCCTCATATGTGCAATTGGCCATGTGTCTTTGTATGTCTATATGGTGGTTGTCTCCTGTCCTTTTATCGAACAACATGCATATCACTGAACCTTCTTTCTTCTCTTGATAGGTTTGAATATGAGGTGCATTGAGCGGCTATATGGTGACCATGGACTTGATGTTGTGGATGTCCTCCGAAAAAATATTGGTGTGACACTACCAGTAATTTTAACCAGGCTTAAACAAAAGCAGGAGGAATGGTCAAGGTGCCACTCAGATTTTAATAAAGTTTGGGCTGAAGTATATTCAAGAAATTATCACAAGTCTCTTGACCATCGCAGTTTTTATTTCAAACAACAAGACAAGAAGAATCTGAACACAAAAGGTATGCACATGTTCTTCATTGTGTACTATCCTTCCATGGTAGCTACTGGCCACTGTTTTTAAACTCATGACCTTGCACAGCTCTATTGTCTGAGATTAAAGAAATCAGTGAGAAGAATAGGAAGGGGGATGATGTGCTACTTGCTATTGCTGCTGGGAATAGGTGGCCACTAGTTCCCAACATGTCATTTGAGTATGCGGATTTGGACATTCATGATGATCTTTATCAGATCATCAAGTACTCTTGCAGAGAACTATGCAGTTCTTCAGATCAAGTTAACAAAGTGATGAGGATTTGGACAACATTTTTAGAGCCTTTGTTAGGGATTCATCTTAGGGCTCATGACGCTGAAGATGCAGATATGGTAAAATCAAAGAGGCGAACTAGAAAAGTTGGTTTGGCATGTGTTGGGAAAGAAAATAATGCTACAGGAAAGGGTACACCCTTTTTAGCGACCTTACGCTGTCTCATAGCTTAATTGATTGTTGTTTAACTACCCAGTTCTCAGTGGTTTAATCTGACCTGATAGGTGGTAATGGCTCTAAAAGTGCTGGAGCTGAGTCTGTAGTTGAATTTGCGGCTACGAATGAAACAATTCCGTCTGTGAGGGTATGGTCATTCCTAAACTGGATCTATTTTCTCTCCATGACTACTGCTGATGAGTGTGTTATTTGTACCTTTCTTTTTCATTGTTCAATTCAAGCATATGTGGTGAAAGGAAAAAAAGCATGAAAATTAGATATATAAGTGATAGGATTCAGGTTTCCACATCTTTTCTATTTCCTTAAAAAACATTGAAGACACCCAATTTTTTTGTTAATGATCATTATCATTTCAGCAGAGCAGAAAACATGGGAGGATGAAATCTTTGTATGGAGTGAGTGTACATCCATTTAATGAATACTCAGAGTCCCACAACAATATTAGGCCTGAAAGAGAAGAGGGTGAATTATCTCCTAATGGCGATTTTGAAGAGGAAAACTTTGGTGTTTTTGAAGATGAAGCTATAGAGGGAACTTCTAAACAAAATCAAGATTATATAGAGGAAGTTCTCAAGTTTTCTGGCAAGAATCATGCAGGTGCAGCAATTGAAGGTAACGAGAGAACCCGGAGGTCTGCAGAGGATAGTGAAAATGCATCTGAGGTTGATGAAGATGCCTCTGGCAGTGAATCTGGTGGCGATGAGGAGTTTTATCATGAAGATCAAGAGGAAGAAGAGGATGATATGGATCTTGATACAAAGACAAAAAGTGACGGTGGAGCAGAGGTAATTACAGAGGCACAGGGTTTGGACAGAGGAATATCACAGCCATTTTCAAAATGTTTGCAAAGTACAGTTAAACCACTTTCCAAGTACGTTTCCACGAAATTACCAAACCATGAAGAGAAACTTTCTCATATATTTTATGGAAATGACTCATTTTATGTTCTGTTCAGGCTACATCAGGTTAGTTTTCGTCGTCTTCAATAACCTTTCAGGGTCTATAAGTTTGTGCCTATGTGGTCTCATTGGCTAACCTTTATTGATTGCAGATCTTATATGAGAGAATATTGTCAGCTAAGACAAACTCTTGTACATCAGACAATAACTGGAAAGCTTCAAAGGATACAAATTCTCCAGATCAATATTCAAGGTATTGTCAACACTCTGGTTTCATGGAAGACTTGTTGTATATGGCTTACGTATTTTAGTGCAGGTTTATCAGTGCACTATACAACTTGCTTGATGGTTCTTCTGATCACACCAAATTTGAAGATGACTGCCGTTCCATCATTGGGACTCAATCATATGTTCTCTTTACTTTAGATAAACTGATATACAAAATTGTGAAGCAGGCAAGTTGTGTCAAAGACCATATCTGTTTTATTGTTTAATAGTTACATTATTAATTTTTCCTACTCTGCAGCTTCAAACAGTAGCATCTGATGAAATCGACAATCAGCTTCTCCAGCTTTATTTGTATGAAAAGTCCAGGTCTCCTGGGACCTTCTTTGATCTGGTTTATCATGAAAATGCACGAGCCCTTCTACATGATGACAACATATACCGTTTTGAATGTGTAAGTTCCATTTTGTATCTGTATTTCTTGTCTTCCATAGATATGCCTGCACATTTTTACCCAGCATGCAATGTTTTTCTGAGGAATCCTCTTATCTTACCACATATGAGGGAGGGAGGGAATAGGGAAGGACAAGTTCTCTTTGCACATTGCATGTTTGGATCTTCTTGCAACTACCAAATCACTGACACTTTCTGTTGTAATTTGCAGCATTCTGACCCTACAGGATTATCTATTCAGTTCATGGAGTATGGGAATGAAAAACCTGAATTGACTGCTGTCTCATTTGATCCAACCTTTTCACCGTATCTTTATAATAATTATCTGTCAAGTATTGATGATACCAAATTGGCTGATGATGTCTTCCTTAGGAGGTACTGTCTTGGCGTAATAATAAAGCCCTCGAATTTATTTTTCTTGCCGCTCCTGATTTGGCATCTTTATTCCAGGAATAAGCGGAAGCAAGAGAGGAATGATGATTCCCCAGCTTCTTTGAAGACCATGGACAATGTCATGTTTGCGAATGGTCTTGAATGCAAGATATCTTGCAAAACCTCAAAGGTACATACAATTTTGTTTGGGAAACAAAGTTATACTAAAGAATAAAGACCAGTTATAAAGAAAAAGTTATACTAAAGACCATGGACAGTGTCATGTTTGCTTATTTCATAAAAGATACTAACACTCTTCGTTTTGACATGGGTGATGGGCCACCAGTATTTGATTACCATAAATATTTTTAAGTATCTAACAATGATGTCACATTTGCAGGTCTCGTATGTCCTCGATACCGAGGATTTCTTATTTCGTAAGAAGAGAAGCTCCATCTAGCGGAACCATGCCTGCAAAGGCAACTTTTGTGAAACTTTCGTATATGTCTTCAGGCCGTAGGGTCTTGTGGTAGAATTATGTTAATTACAATGACATGTAGAGGTGGGAGCCTCATGTTTAGTTCAGTTGCTGATTTGTCACTTCGCTGGAATATGCTTGCTGCCCAATTACGGCAGAATTGCGAATGGGCCTATGGTCCAGTGGTAGACCACCAAGGTTCAAACCCTGGTGCCACACCTTTTTCTGAATTTATTCCAGAATATTTCAGGTACACGCACGTGTGCACATTCGCTGGTACTGTGTGTTTCCCCGCGCACTGGAGGCGCTATGGAGTCTCTCAATCTCTTCTTTACGTGTGTGTGCGTGTGATGGTGTGAGTGTGGTGTGTGGGTTGTGTGCGTCTAAGTTATACCGGATAAAAAAAATACAGAAAACTTATCTATTTAGTGATTCCTTGTGTTTTGTTCGCTATCAATTATGAGCGTGTAGCATCGAGTCATAATTATTAGTTCAACTTTCTATGTTTTAATCTGGACTGATGGACTATAGGCGGAGTCTTAGACGGATGTAAGTTTTCGGTGAAACGAACGCTTATTGTTGCATGGATGTCCAAGCGTTTGTTTCACTGAAATCTTAGACTGCAGGCTCTTTAGTTTAAGGCCATGTCAATTAGTTCGCTCAACTATGTCTTTGCAATTCCTTTCTGGCCATGATAACTGGGACTATCGATGCAGATTTCGTGGATTCGCGGTGAATGTAAATCTTGAGAAGTTTGCCATCCGAACATGTAATCCAGCGGGTTTTTTTCACGGCAGCAGAGTGACATGCCGCCAGACCCTACAGAAGGCGGATTTCTAGAAGTGGCACCCTAGTGATTTTTCTAAAAATTCCTTATCTAAAGGCAGCGAGCAGCGTCCGTTACATCAAAATTTTGCACAACCGTCTAAGAATGCCTAGGCCTAGCGGACCTCCAACAAGATTCTGCCAGTCCAGATTAGAACATAGGGAGTTCAGGCAGGCTCTTTAGTTTATGTCCATATCAATTAGTTCGCTCAACCACGCCTCTGCAGTGCCTTCCTGACCATGATAACTAGGACTACCAATGCAGATTTCGCAGTGAATGTAAACCTTGAGCAGTTTGCCATACGGAAATGGAACCGAGCTAGGTTTTTTTCACGACCACAGAATGACATGCCAGGCGCTACAGAAGGCGGATTCCTAGAAGTGGCACCCTAGTGATTTTTCTAAAATTTCCTTATCTAAAGGCAGCGAGCAGCGTCTGTTTCACCAAAACCTTGCACATCCGTCTAAGAATGCCTAGGCCTAGCAGACCTCTAACAAGATTATGGCAATCTAGATTAGAACATAGAGAGTTTGGGCAAGCTCTTTAGTTTTGTAAGGACTTGCTAAGCCTAGAGGGGGTGAATAGGCATGTTTGAAATTTTATCTCATGCGCACTGTCAGCAACAGACTGCTGCTCTGTAGCCCGGCACTGCCGTGCTGCCCGACACTGTTGCTCTCTAAAGCGGCAGTGCTGGTCAGCAGGGTAGAACTAGGTACAGTTCAAAATCTGAGATGTAAATGCAAATTCTACTTGAATCAAAACCTTCCTAGAAGTGTAGAGAACCTGCAGCACCACTTGAAAGTGGTGGGAACACTCCCAACGTGTAGATCAGGACCAAACCCTAGAAAATAATTTGAGAGCAATATATATCAAAGTAAATGAACAAGCACAAGTTGACACAAGGATTTGACCCGTGGTTCAGCTCGCCACCAAGGCTTGTCTACGTCCACGTTGTTGAGGTGCGCCACACAAGGCTCAAGCTCACCACAAAGGCTAGCTCTTTCCTCGATCTCAAGTCAAGAGAATGAACTCTTGAGATGAGGGGTAATGTATTAGCAATATGGTGGTATTACAAACCTCCCTAGGCTGCCACACGAAGGAGACAATCTCAAGGGTGACACCTAGCCGGCTAGGAGCAAGCTCCAATAGTAACAAATTCAAACCGTTGGCCACCATGCAAACTAAATGCTTGTAGGAGTTAAAGATCCGAGGGAGAAGCTTCCGCTGAAGCTTAGAGGCTCAAACTCTCAAAGATTTGAGTGGAAATCAATGGAGAAGAGTGTGGGAGCTTCCAATGAAGAGAGGGGAGCAAGGGAGAGCTTCTCTGGTCCGTTTTTGCGAGTGGAAGAAAGGGAATGGCAGAGATGACCATTGGGAGTGAGAGAGGATAAGGATATACCCCTAAAAGGATCAAGATGCCCAAGAGGAGGGGTGAATTGGACTTATTTCAAATTTCTAAAGCAAGTATGAAATCCTAAACATGTGCCAATCACCCCATGCCTAGCATTTGTGTGCCTTAGACTATGAAAGCGATAGCAAGTCAAGGAAGGTAAGAACTCCCTACACAATTCTAGTATGAAAGTAAGAACAAGTGCGGAATGTAAAGAGCTAGGGAAAGAGATTTTTAGCACGGCAACATTTTGCCGTGGCATCGAGGAGTCGACACTCCCACTAGTCCTCGTTGGAGCACCTCGCAAGGTATTGCTCTCCCTCAATCCCGCGCAAGGGATGAGTTCTCTCTATGGGATGGTTCTTCGCCACTCTAGCTCAGTGAATCACCCACAACTGATCACAAGTTGATGAAGAATGGCCGCGACAATCCTCCCCGCGATCACCTTCCTCCAAGCACCACCGACCGTCTAGGTGATGTTGATCACCAAGAGTAACAAGCCTTGATCTTCACTTGACTCAATCAAGCCTCACAACTAGAGTGGATGCACACTTGATCTCTTGGATGAACTAGAGAGAGAAGATGGATGGATGGATTCACAAATCACTCTCTCTCTAGGACTCTTGCTCTCTTCCCAACCTTCTCAAAGAACTCAACAACTGAAATGAGCAAAGGCAATGGGTGGAGTATAAATACTCCCCCACACAACTAGCCTCAGGCTGCAGAAAACAGATAGTTTAAGTTGGTGACGGACGCTCCGTCGCCCTGCCCAACGGCTAGTTGCTGTTCATTTGAATAGGCGACAGATGCTCCGTCGCTTTGGCGACGGACGCTGCGCCTCAGCGTCTAACGCCCCTGGCTGAAAACAACCCTCTCTGGAAGGCCGACGGACACTCCCCAACGTCCGATGCCAACTCAACGGACAGTGTCCATCGCTCACGAGTTCACTCGAGCAAAACTGGAGCTCTCTGGAAGGCCGACAGACGCTCGGGGTTAAACACCCCAGCGTCCGACGCCTCGGTCCCCAGTGTCCATCGCCCAGAACTTGGGTTTTCGACGCGATGAATATGGAAGTTGTTCTAGGCTATCTTATTGTCACCATAGGCTTGCTTTGAACTAAGGTTGTCAAGTGTGCACCACAAATAAGTCATGAAGCTCTCCTAAGTCAAGCTACTAGTCTCAACCCCTCTTGATAGTACGATCAAAGATCAAATAAAGCCCTATCTATACTAAGTGCCCTTCATCTCTTTATGGCACTTAGACCTGTCACTCTAGGGTCTTCATCATGTCTATTTGAAAACAGAAACGATATCCATCTTAGGGGCTAAGTGATAACCATTGATGCCCATTCTCGTTGATCACTATGGCTAAGCTACACATAGCCTCTGCAAAACACACATTAGCGACAATAATCTTTTACTTGTCGTTAATCACCGAAACCAAATAGGGCCATGATTCTTCAATCTCCCCCTTTTTGGTGATTGACGACAATAATCCTCGAGTATAAGATATAAGAGATGAATGGTTAGGATTTCAAATGACTTGGTTGGTTTGAGCAAGGGTTAGTGAATAAGAGAGAATGATACTTGCTCATCCAAGCCAAACCACACAAGTACTCAAAGATATGAAATAGAATTAGGAGTTTAGGGTTTAGGGTTTAGGGTTTAGGGTTTTAGGGTTTAGGGTTTAGGGTTTAGGGTTTAGGGTTTAGGTAGGGTTTAGGGTTTAGGGTTTAGGGTTTTAGGGTTTAGGGTTTAGGGTTTAGGGTTTTAGGGTTTTAGGGTTTAGGTTTAGGGTTTAGGGTTTAGGGTTTAGGGTTTAGGGTTTAGGGTTTAGGGTTTAGGGTTTAGGGTTTAGGGTTTAGGGTTTAGGGTTTAGGGTTTAGGGTTAGGTTTAGGGTTTAGGGTTTAGGGTTAGGGTTTAGGGTTTAGGGTTTTAGGGTTAGGTTAGGGTGTTTAGGGTTTAGGGTTTAGGTTGGTTTAGGGTTTAGGGTTTAGGGTATTTAGGGTTTAGGTTTAGGGTTTAGGGTTTAGGGTTTAGGGTTTAGGGTTTAGGGTTTAGGGTTAGGGTTTAGGGTTTAGGGTTTAGGGTTTAGGGTTTAGGGTTTAGGGTTTAGGGTTTAGGGTTTAGGGTTTAGGGTTTAGGGTTTAGGGTTTAGGGTTTAGGGTTTAGGGTTTAGGGTTTAGGGTTTAGGGTTTAGGGTTTTAGGGTTTAGGGTTTTAGGGTTTAGGGTTTAGGGTTTAGGTTTAGGGTTTAGGGTTT